>CACRXK020013541.1:0-10200 GCA_902702795.2 Paramuricea clavata
TTGCACAATGTTCTTTCCCCATTTATGGTTTCTACTGTGAGATTATTGACTTTCGATGCATAATATCCAACAGAATTATTGGGCAGAATATATGAAGAGAAGGTGTCACTATTTTGACATATTGCCGATAGTTGACAGATCTCTGCCTGTTTACCAGTGCATGTTGTTTCAATGTCAAATAATACAAACTGGTATGTTTTATCAGGATCATGACTTAGGTATTCTTTTGCTGGTCTTTCAGTGAAAGGTGGAACTAGTTTCATCAAGTTTTCATATAATTGCTTATTATTTGTTATGCCCATAACAATTTTATCAACATCAACATCTGTATTGTTGCCTGTAGTTGTAACTGTAGTTTCCTTTTCCAGATTTAGCCCAATACCTGTTTCATAAGTTTTTCCTTCTTTTGCCTCTTTCCTTGCAGTTTTTGAGATCCTCTCAGATTGCAGCTGATGTCTCCTGATCTTATACTCCTTTGAAGATTTTCTTTTTTTATCACATTGTTGTTTCTTGTCCATTGTAGAATTGTGGAAGCTGCAAGTGACACCTGGATCTATGCCAAGAGAATCTAGTGTTTTATCAACGTAGCTAAATCCGATATTCTTTTGTGCAACTGCGCAAGCAACACGAAAGTCATTGCTCTCACTCCCACCATAATAACGGATTTTTGGATTTTTGCTTCCTATGGTACTATTCAAGGGTTCACTTCTTTGCGAGTTAGCAAATGGTGTAAGCTTTTGAGCTACTGTATCTGTGGCATATTCATCAAACAAACTGGTAAGTATGCTTTTCAATTCATTTCCCTGCAAGTCTCGATTGTACGGTAAATCTTTATGTCGGTATGTCAAGGGATCTTTTTTATAACCACACCACGATGAGCAGCAACCTTTGTGGTCTCCAAATGCATGTGGAACAATATTTTTTATTGCAGATTTTAAGTTGTTTACATCACGATTTTGTGCAACACTATATGTAAAACACTTCCCCAAATAGTTTATAACTTTTTGACTCAAGGCTGATGAATTTTCAAACTTGGAACGAAGTGAAATATTGTACAACCTTGATATAAGCGAACGTTTGGCATGGACAATATCTGACCACTTCTCGACTCCATATGGTACATTCTGGTTTAAGTGACAAAGTGTAGTGGTATCATCATCACCTACATAAATTGAAAATTTTACTTTTTCTTTGGGAGCCGAATTCCACAGTTCACATGCAACTGCTGGTTCCATGGCTTTGGATGAACCAACATGATTCTTTCTGCAGTCATGTCTCCTTGGCTGCTTGCCTTTTTTCTTTGCATGATCGCACACTCTACATGATTTGCACTTTGTTGCATATGCCAAAACATTACCTGTTCCTAATCCCATTGCTACTTCCTGTCCGGTCATTGAATTGTGTCCTTTACCCCGCTTCTGCCATCCCATATCATAAGATACTGGTATGCCAACCAAGCCGTTCTCATCTGCAACTTCCCCGTTTTCCTCAGCCATATCCTTTTCCCTTTCAATGTTTGTTTTGCAGCTTTTTTGTGCCAAGTCCTCGACAGCTTTTCCAACTTCTCGTTCTCGTGACTTGAATGTCCTGTTGTTCATCGTTGTTGCAAATAGGTTATTCAGGTGGGTATTACCAATACCAGCTTGAAGTAAACCAAGTACTGCTCTAGAATTAATGTTGAAGGTTAATCGTCCACGTTGTCCACTTCTGTGTTCAGAAGATGTTTTAACCTTGTTGATTTTGCCACATAGATTGCATTTGATATACAAGATGCTTGCAACACCAACCATATCTTCCTTTATGATGTTGTTCAATGACAATGGGCCTGAAATAAGATAAGTATATTAAATTGTAATGTAACATAAATGTAACTCTAACCCAATTTTTCAACATATTATCTAGATGCTGGAATGCAATCAATAGCACATCAATATGGAATATCAAGAAAAATCCTGCAGCTGGGAGATTTAGGTTGATCAATGGAAGGAAAATTTTATTTTGGAAGTATACATCAGCTTAGTCTGATAAAAGCACAAACCTTTAGAACAATAACTGCAAGTCGAAAGACCCTTTTGCAATACTTGTACATCAACAATACGGCAACCAAGAGGAATGTGGGAGACATTTTCAACTTGGCTCTACAATTTTTGGAGAAATGGTTGATATTAATTTATTTGCTTTAACTAAAATCCTTGCCTTGCCCTTAGTTTAAAGTCTGTAATGTAAAAATATTGTCATTGTTGATTTCAAGCAAATGATATTACCTGTAATTTATTAAACACTCACCTGTGTACTGCGTGTTGTTCTTTTTGATGGTGGGCATAAATCTTCATTTGCGTTTTCATCGAAGTTTAATCTTCGTTTTGCATTGCCAATAATGGCATTACTTTCGAGAAAGTTGTTTTTTTTTTTTTATTTCTTCTCGCAAACTTCCCACTAGCGTTTCTGTTTTGCCAAAGTGTGTTCGTTGATGGAGTACGTGAAACTTCATTCGTGTCATCTGTCCCCGCTTGAATTTTTTTTAGCGAAAATACGGTGCAAAAAGCCGTAACTATAAATCCAGTTGCTTGCCAGAAATGTACGCGTTCGCCTCGATCATCGCTGTCGATTTTTGACGCTAGAACGTGCCTGCCGCTACGCTCGTTACTAAAATGACTGCAATTGAACGACTTTTTCCTCGTTAAATAATATTTCAACACTTCTGATGTATTGTTGAAACGGAAATTGCGGAAATTTGCGAAGAAACGATGCCAATTAAATGCCATGTTTGTTTATTTTTAAATTTCCCGGCAATTTTTAATTTTAGGCATTTAATCCACGCGCGGATTTTCCACTCCTCGTAATTCCCTCGCGCGATATTCGCACGCGTGATTTAGCAATAACTCGTGCCCATTCTCCGTTAAATTAAAAGTGTATTGAGCCACCTTAAAGCGATTAATGGCATGCTTCCAGAATACGTAACACAACTATTTCACACTTGCGAAAACAATGGTTACGTACTGCGCAGTAGTAATTTAAAGCTGTCTCAACCTAAACCAAAAACGAATTTCTTGAAAAATAGCTTTTCGTACAGAGGAGCAGCGTATTGGAACAACATCCCAGTAAACTTGTTGAAAACCCTAAGAGAGTCAACATGTTTAAAATCTGTCCATCATCTATTAAATAATTACATCTTGTGAATAAGTAAATAAGTAAATAAGTATATTTTGTAAATAAGTATAATTTAGTTTATTAGTTCCTTCTTTTATAATGCATTTATTTTCCGCACGGCCCTTTGAAAATCACCTATGTGAAAGGTTACCGTGTTTAAAGATCAATAATAATAATAATAATAATATTCAATCATTCTAAAGTAGATTATTTAAACCCCTTTTTCTGGCTACGTTTAGGGTTTTTTGCTGTAAATTAGCAGTATAACATGAGCAATCCAACGTATCTATCGTATGCTGTGCAAAAAATAGGAAAAGAAGCTTCTTTGTGGGAGAAATTGAACATTTAAGAAACTGCATTTACTTGTTCGATTTTATATGTCATAGATTAATAAACTTTAAAAAAAAATAATAATAATAATAAAAGCATTTATTTTAACACGATAATTTTACAGCATAGCTGATGTGGTCGTGTAACTTTCGACATTTGACGAAATTCAGCAAACGTGATAATGTTAAAATTTAAAGATGCTGTCAAGTCCGTTCTGCGGATCGGTTCGGCTCATAACAAAGGGGGACCCACAGATGTAAACATAATTTGTAAACATTGCCTAAATTTCGCATCTTTTGAACTTTTTCTGAATTGAAACTCTGGTTTATATTCATCTACTAACATACTAAACCAGAACAGTGTTATATATTCAGTTAGTATATCATACTTGTCCAACTTCTCGCTTGACTAATGTAACCCAACACTCAATGATATAGAGGAAGACGTGTGATAATAAATATAAAATATTTCAGGATTTCTGTTGCAAATTTAAATTTTATCGCCCCAAACTATAACACACAAGTTGTAATTTTCCAAGCGTACTCCTCTACCACCTCTCCCTAATGTAAATATGTCATACTGCTTCCACGACTTAGACAATTAAAGCAACAGATTACAGATTTATTAATGAACGATAAAAGCATTCTAAATTCTATTGCTGAGGTAGTCTCCTTAACCATTATTGACAAATTATCGCACAGCGAAGCAACAATTCAAAAGGTTGCTGTTAATATTGTCCAGAACACTGAATTTGTAAAGTCTGTCACGAGCAAGTTTGGTAATCAAAAGGACGCCATCAAGCAAGAGCTATATGAGTCAATTTTGTTTGATAGCAGTGAGGACAAGAATAAGTTAAAGCAGCTTGAGGAGCTCTGCAATGAACTGCAAAGAAAAAAACAAAGATTTAGAGTGGGGATTGGAAAGTCTCGAACAGTATGGTCGACGTAACTGCTTACTCATACATGGAGTTGCTGAACGGTCAAATGAATTGACAGAGCATACGGATGCCATAGCTATTGACATTGTCAGAAACAAGTTAGGTCTGGAGATTGATAGAACGCAACCAGACAGATCACATAAACTTGGGAGAAGAAATATATGACAAACAAGACCGAAGCCTCGTCCAATTATTTTAAAATTTGTATCGTACAATGTAATTGTAAGAAGCGAAGTCTTTCGTCGAAAGCGGAGACGTAAAGGGTCTGGCTTGGGCGTAACAGAAAGTCTGACAAGGAAGAGAATGGAACTATATTCAACAGTAAATAATCATTCAAATGTCTCATCCGCATGGACTTTAGACGGTAGGATTATTGCGTTGAGAAACGATCAAAGAAAAATAATTGTTGAATCTCCTAAAGATTTAAGCAAACTGTAGACGGATTAATTTGTCTTCTTCTATGAATTAACCGTATTGGAGTACTTTAGCTGAATTTACTCATATAAATTTTTGTTAGTTTCTATACGTTTTGTGTGATATTTAAGAGAGCCTAGGCTGGTGCTTTATTGATAGCCTAGTAAACTCGATTGCTTGTCTCTGAAGGTTCTGCTCCAGTTATTGCATATTAATAAGTCTTTGTATTTTTGTTTATTTGTTTGTTTGATTCATTAGTATCATTCATTGTTTTATTCCCTGCTATAAATTGTTAGTGCATGTCTCAAAATGTGGTGTGACTATGAATGTCGATAGCAGGAGTAAAGAGTATTGTTTATTTCCTAGATTAGACATAAGCACTTCACCAACAATTGTACCACATCTCACGAGATCTGACGTTGAACATCACATGTCAAATGATATTAATTTTAATTATTACAGCTCGCATGAATTCCATGACAACCAAGAAATAATTCATTGTCTTAGACCCCGTTTACACTGTACCGGACGAATTTGGGACCGGACCAAAATTCGTCCTTTTTCGCCTGTTTACACGTGAATTCGTCCTGTTAGGGGGTCTCAAATTCGTCCGGTTCCGTGGTTCTCGTGTGTTTACACGGCCAAAACGGACGAATTTTCGTCCGGTCACAAATTCGTCCGGTACCGTGTAAACGGGGTCTCAGTGAACGCAATTCGTTCTCTGTACTTAATTGTAACATTAGAAGTTTGGCTAAAAATTTTGATAATTTTCATAATATGCTTAATGAATTAGACGCTGAATTTTCGGTCATCGGACTTACTGAAATCAAATTAAAATTTAATCAAAACCCAATTATAAATTGCAACCTACCTCGCTATAAATTTATCTCTCAACCAAGTTATTCTAATAGTCGAGGAGTTGGATTTTTTTATTAAAGATAATTTAAAATTTAGAATAAGGAATGACTTAACTGCATCGAAGGACGATTTTGAGGCAATTTGGATAGAAATGGAAGGAAATAATAAACAAAATATGACATGTGGATTAGTCTATACTCTATAATAGACATCCTAATGGTGACTTGGGCAGTTTTTAAAATTATTTAAACTCTGCTATAGATAAAATTCATAGACAAAATAAACAGTGCATAGTAATGGGCGATTTTAATTTGGATCTTCTTGACTTGAATCTCATGCTGGCACTGACGAATTCATGAACAACAGGGGCGTAGGAAGCGGGGGGGCACGGGGGGCACGTGCCCCCCCAAATTTTTTTAAAGGACTAAAAGTGCCCTTTTTTGTGATAAAAAGTGCCCTTTTTGTGTTGAAAAGTGCCCTTTTTTGTGAGGAAAAGTGCCCCTTTTGTAGAAGCTAATGTCGCTGTAAATACTAAATTAAAACAATAGGTGCCGTTTTTGTGTGAAAATTTACAAATTTTTTTTAAAAATTAGGTCACAAACATAAATTTCGGTATGATACGACGGAAAATTTTCCTCAGGAGAAATTTCTCCCCCCCCCGTCGACAACATTTCCGGGAAAAATTTTTTAGGTGCCCTTTCCGATAGTAATGTGCCCCTACAAGCCGGTGCCCCCCCAAACTCCAGGTGCTTCCTACGCCCCTGATGAACAATCTAGGAACCCATTTCTTGCAGCCGCACATTCTCAACCGACACGCATAACAAATCACTCGGCGACCTTAATTGACAATATTTTCTGTAATTTCCTAGAGCACTTCACAATTAGTGGCAATATAGTATATGATGTTACTGACCACTTACCTAATTTTCTTATTATCAATAAATTTTCATGTCTAACTTCGAATATCAAGATATATAAAAGAGACTATTCTAAATATAATGATTATAACAACTATTTCAATAATCATTTGAATGACTCCAAATTGGTATGGAAGGGAATCAGACAAATAATATACATGAAAGCTCCAACTTCTAGTGCTATTCCGACAAAGATTATAAATAATGGGCAAGAAATTACTGAAACACAAAAAATTGCAGAAGCTTTTAGCAAATATTTTGCAGAAATTGGTGATAAACTTGCCAGTGATATTCCCAATGTCTCTAAATCACCATTGGAATATATTGATAGTCAAACTTCCGATAGTTTTTACATATACCCTACCACTTCATACAAAATTGAAAGAGAAATGATGGCTCTAAAAACTAGCAAGGCAGTAGGACCATGTAGTGTACCTATAAAAGTGTTAAAGCTTCTTCAAAATGTCATAGCTAAACCCCTGGAAATTTTGTTTAACACCTCTTTCAACTGGTATAGTCCCTGAAAACTTCAAGCTAGCTAGAGTCTTACCAGTATTCAAAAAGGAGGACCATACTAACTTGAATAACTACAGACCAATTTCACTTCTATCTGTCTTCAACAAATTACTAGAGAAACTTATGTATAATATATTGGCTTACTGCTTATCTCCAAAAGAAAAATATACTCTATGACAAACAATTCGGATTCCGCTCACAGAACTCGACTGAGTATGCTATCCTGACTATCATTGATAAAATTCAAAAGGCTATTGAAAATAGGAACTATTCTTGTGGAATATTTCAGGACTTTAGTAAAGCCTTTGATACTGCGCATCATGGAATTCTAATAAATAAGTTAGAAAAGTATGGTATCAGGGGAATTGCTAATTACTGGTTTGCCTCTTACCTTACTGGTAGGAAACATTTTGTATCCATGAATAATATATCATCTAATCTTAATGACATAAATTGTGGTATACCTCAAGGATCTGTTTTGGGGCCTCTTTTATTTCTATTATATATTAATGATTTTTATAAATGCTCAGAATTATTTGATTTTCATCACTTTGCTGGATGATTCCAATTTATTCTATGAAAACGAAGATCTATTAGATCTGGAATCGAATATTAATCAAGAGTTGGTCAATATCAATGTCTGGCTGTGTGCTAACAAGTTGTCCCTTAACACTGAAAAATCAAATTTTGTTATTTTCATCCTCATCAAAAGAAAATTGAAATAGAAGTAAGTCTTAGTATTAATGGCAGATATCTCAAAAAAGTTGATTATATAAAATATCTAGGAGTTTTTATTGATTCCCACCTATCCTGGAAATATCAGGTGGATCATATTGCAAGAAAGATTAAAAGAGGAATTGGCATTCTTTCTAAACTTAGACATTTTGTAAATATTAAGATTTTAGTTAATCTGTATTATGCAATAATATACCCATTTTTGATCTATGCATTGATAATTTGGGGTAACACATATTCAACCACACTTAAACCACTTATTATACTTCAAAAGAAAGCCATGCGTGTTATCACCTTTTCTCGCTTTGATGAACACTCAAGTCCTCTTTTTAAGCGCCTCCAAATCTTAAAGTTCACCCATCTCATTACATTACGTATGACCAGTTTATGTACAAATATCACCGACAACTTTTGCCCTCGAGTTTAAATGATCTCTTTACTCCTGTATATCAAATACATTCATATAATACTAGACTTTCATCAAATCTTTGTTTTTCTTTGCCGAAAATAAGAACAAATTTTGGATTATTTAATATTAGATATCAGGGAGTGAAAGCATGGAATGTGCTGAGTGAAGCTGATAAACAGATGACATTTTTACAACTTAAGAGAAAAATTAAAGCTGCTTTTTAATATTAATCAGTATTAATTTTTTTTCTTCCTAAAAATGATTGTCTTTTCTTTACATTTCTCATTTTTCTTTATTCTTTAAAAATTCGTAATTATTGTAAGATCAATCTTACAATTATTGATTAATTGTGCTACTTGGCCCCCAGTCTTCTAGCCTTATGGTCAGTATTTTGGGGTGTCAGCTCCTTTATTTTAATTAATTAAATAAATAAGTAACATTAATAGATAAAAAAAGGAATAATGTAAAACAAAAAATGTAATTGTGTGATTATTACGGAGCAATAAATTGTCTTGTCTTGTCTTGTCTTGTCGTGCGAGGACTGGAAATCCGCCTTAACGCTCCATGGAGCGTTTTGTTCCAGCGACTTAACGCTCCATGGAGCGTTTTGTTAGTATTGAAATTATTATCTTATATATTAATCTGATGCATTTGATATTTACTTTTAGATTTTCAAGGCTTTATGAAAATCAATTTATAATTTATAGATTTCCGTATTAAGTCATGCAAACTGATAAATTTAAATGAATGAATGGGTTAAAAATTATTTTCTAATTTTGTAATACGGTAACTATAACCCCGCTATCTCGATTTCTTTTGGCTGTTCAAAATAGCGGGGTTCCTCTCTAATTTATTCACTCAGACATATCCTGAGACTATAACCTTAAAGATGGTAGCACCTCACGTTGATAACCTGCTCGTTGCAATGGGCAACCCTGGTCGATTTCAAGTGTTAACCTTCCTCTTACTTGCTGGGAACGATATAGTACACGTTTGGAATAATATTGCGCCCATATTTTACGTTGCCAAGACCCGTCATCATTGCAAAGTTGATAATATAAGTTTAGTGCCTGTTGTGACACGTAATAATGAAAGACAGTTGGATGATTGCATGGTATTTTCCGCACTTAATACAAGCATTACAATACCGTGTGCTACTGGTAGGGTTTATTACTTGGAGAAAGGGGAGAGAACGATTATCTCCGAGGTATGGTAGTTATATATGATGTCTTAAATGTGGAGTAGTTCTGAGATTGCTATTGTAAGCATGAGGATTACGAGTGTGTACGGTATATATACGGTATATCTGTAGTGTTATAGACTATCAGTCTACACGCTATCAGCACATTATAATATTAATGGAAAGTATTATTTAATATTTCAAATTGTAAACCAAATAAAACACTCCTGCTGTAACATGGGTGTAGGGAGCAGGGCAGCCAGGAGGCCACCTCGCCCAAACAATATCCAATAATTTTTTTGGCCGAAAGCTATCCCGGCCCACCCAAAAATTATTGGACTTAAAAATATAATAAAAAATTACTGCGAAATTGTCGAAACTGGAAGTATCCGAAACCGTATATATATATATATATATATATATATATATATATATATATATATATATATATATATATATATATATATATATATATATATATATATATAGTATATATATATATATATATATATATATATATATATATATATATATATATATATATATATATATATATATATATATATTTATATCTATATATATTTATATCTATATATATTTATATCTTAAAATTAATTATTGCTACTCAAGTTTATATATATATATAGTTTGAGCGCTCTGGCATGGTTTTGATGTCCCACAATCGTGAGGCATCAAAGGTAACTATAAATAAGAGTTACTTTCATCCTGCTCATCAGCACTACACTGATGAGGC
>CACRXK020013542.1:0-13942 GCA_902702795.2 Paramuricea clavata
GATTAACTAATTGCGACATGACAACTTTCTCAGCTACCTTTGCAAGAAAATGAAGATTATTAACAGGTCTAAAATTTTCAAACACTAAATCCATACCAAGTTTCTTAAGACGGGGATCTACAAGTGCCAATTTCCAATTTTCAGGAACTATTCCTTTCTCCAGCGACATGTTGATCATTTTTGTAATTATCGGACACAGAACATCACAGCAATCCTTAAGCAAATAAGTTGGTATTGGATCAAGTTGACAAGAGGCATTTGATGCTTTCGAAATAATTCCTCGTATATCATCTTGCGACACAGGAGAAAAGGATTTAAGCAACACTTCAGGTAAACGATGTTCAGTAGTTATTGGATTGACATCAATCTTATTAATTTCGTCGTTGATAAGTTCAATCTTTCGACCGAAAAATGATCCAAATTCGTTCGCCAGAATCAACGGATCCTCATAAGGTGGTAAACTTTCAGATGACTTCTGTTTGGACAATGAATTGATAACACGAAACAATTTCTTGGAATTGCCTGAGCATTTGTCAATAAATCAGAATAATAGCTAGTCTTTTGTTTTACGAAGAAGGGCACTGTATTTATCTCTAGTCTTATAATAAAGCTCTTTATCATGGGAACAACCAGATTGAAGCATTTTTCTTTCGCATTTCCGTTCAGCTTTAAGCTTTTTAAGATCATCAGTGAATCAAGATACAACAGGTCTCATAACCATCTTTTTCGTCTTAATAGGAGCGTGTTTATCAAGAAGATTTAACAAAGTCGTATCATAACAACGTGTAAACTCATCAATATCCGAAAAGGAATTGACACATCTATTTACATAAGTTGTCAGAAAAGGAATTGACACATCTATTTACATAAGACAAGGTGCATTGTTCATTGTTCATTGTGCATTGTCCATAGGTGCGTGCGCATCCTAATCGTAATAAACAAACAAAGTTCGAAGGTTCACATAACAAAGGTCAATGGTCCTCTTACACAGAGCTGTCTCTGAGATTTAAATTATGTAAACAAACTATTTATAGTGTAATTATTATATAGTATTTATTATAAAATAATAAATTTGAAGTGAATTTTTATAAAGTTGTGTTAATTATTATTTGCAAACACCTGGAAATTTATACTAAAACAATTAATCGCCTCAGGCTCAGTGATTACAAGCCTATATTCACTTCGCCTTCCGTTCAGTGAATATAGGCTTGTAATCACCTCGCCTTCGGCGACTAATTGTTAAATATTTTATATTATATTTGTGTTGTAGTCAATTTCCACTTTATCGTCCCTGTTTTACGCTGAAAATTATCTCTCAGATTTGACTGTAAATTATTTATCTAATAGTAAATTATAAACCTTTGCTATAGGAGCCTAAAGTAAAAAGCCTGAAAAGGTTTCTAGTAGGTCTCTAAGCCACATTAATACTAGAAAATACATGCATGCAGAAACCCTCGCTTTGCTGACAAAACCATTGTATTTTCCGAACATGAAGTATCTAAAGAAGTTGTCACGGAAACACGATAATTTTTTAAGAATATTCTTACAAATGAAAAATCGCCTAAAAATATCACTTTTAATTACAAAATTATCAATTTCCCAACATATATACGTTAGGTACGTTATTATACGTAATATAAGCTTCAATTTAAGGTAAAATTCAAACTTTATAAAACTGAATGGCTTTATCGGTAAACTTTGAGTTTGCAATAAAATGATTTCAAATTCTCGCATGCAAATAACTTAGCTTTCTTTTTTGCTTAAAAAATTCAATATAATAAAAAGGGAATCAATATCAAAGATACAATAAAATTATATGCTGTCTTGTTTAGTTGTTTCATATACGCAAAGGCCGTCAGGTTTTAAAGCCATTATAAGATCAATATTTAAAACAAACTTAACTTCGTTAACGTCGGCTCCCTTCTTTTAGCCGATTCTTTCGCCCTCTCTTGCTCAGAAAACTTTTGAAATTTACAAACCCTTGCAAAAATGCGAGCAAAAATGAAATAAATCTGCAAGAAATTTATCCTCTGAAATTTATCAATCATCAAAGGCAAGAAATGTTTGCTATTTCGCTGTCGTCATGCAGTCGTTATAATGCAAACTTTAAATTGGACCAATCAGTGTCCGCTATTCATGAAAGTCCAGCAAACTTTTTAGATCAGTGAGGATGACCACCTACGTTGGTCACCCACGCCCGCGATAATTGATGAACTTTAGACTCCGCTAATGCTTTCGTTTCCCCGGGTATAAATAGCCGGGGGGAATTAGTATCCTCGCACGGCGCTTCGCGCCGTCGGCTCGGGGATAAGGAAAAATATGTAAATATTATCTATGAAACTGTACATAGGGGAGAAAAATTAAAAATAAATAAATAATTAAGGGACTCTTTCATTGGTAATATTTCTGTCCTCAGTTCTTCTGGGGTCAAATTCTTTCCTCAATGTTTGATCGAGGCCAAAATTTTGGTCTAAATGTTAAATTTTTAACCTTGCATGCTTAATTTAAATTAAATTTACTTCTTTTTGTGTTCCTTTGTTCCATCCTTGGGGATCACTGGTACAGGCGTGGGATATATATTGCTTGTTGCAAGGATAGTTGATCTTTAATAGAGGACTGCAAGTATATGATTACATGCCTCAGCTGTGCAAGTGCAACATGACATCACAATTTTGCAGTTCTCTTCTCCCGTAACACATATCCAAACTTTATGTGAGTCATCACGAATCCTTTGTAATAGACATACTGAGCTTTACAAAAAATGTCATTCGTCTCGTCAATGGGGGCACTTGGTAAAATGAACTAAGGTGGCTCAATACAGTTTTTAAAAAAATGGAAAATTCACGATTTAGATGCGTATTTTTGGACATTTACATAAAACAACATCTAAAGAGTTTGAATTTTTGGACAAAAGTTACATAACTGCCGTTGCTATGGCAACAATGACCTTTCAAGATGGCGGATTATTTTGGCTTTACAGTAATTTAGCTCGTAAACGACATCGGTGACCCCTGAATTTTATTTTTAAAAATGATTTATCTTAGTATCATCAATTATTTTGACAATTTAAAAAAATTCTGTGAACACAAAAAAAAAATATGATGAATAATCACCTTTACGTAATTTAAAATATTTTGGCTCAAGAGAATTTTTTTAAAATTGTTAAAATAATTAATTATACTTAGAGAAATCATTTTTTTAAATAAAATTTGGGGGTCACCGATGTCGTTTACGAGTTAAATTACTTTAAAGCCAAAATATCTGCCATCTTGAAACGTTATTGTTGCCATAACACGGCCGTTGCGTAACTTTTGTGCAAAAATTCAAACTCTCTAGATGTTGTTTTATATAAGTAGGGTACTTTTTGTTTATCAACAGCTAATAATTATCCAAAAATACGCATCTAATTCGTGTTTTAAAAACTGTATTGAGCCACCTTAAACAACAAAACGATGAGTAATTCTATTAGTTACTCAGTCAAACTAGCACTTTGTGTGCTATATCTAAACAGAGTCAAAATAAATTATTATTATTATTATTATTATTATAGACCCTCTCATCTTAAGTATTTGCCAATATATTCAATATCTACTGCCTTGACTCGTAGAATGTAGCTTTAATTCCATCATCAAGATGTGGGCCATGTGGCCATGTTTGGATATCATCTTTCCAATATTCATGGCACAGAGGGTTAGGATCGCTCTTAATATCATTACTCATTAGTTTGTAGCCTTTGTTGGTATTCCTTCTTAATAATTCCACCTTTTCCCACTCTGCTTTAAGTAATTTAAGGAAATCCTTGAGGGATGTTACTGTCAGCACAACGAAATCCTTGTATTTAAGCTTCTCTTCACGTTGATTTGTAGCCATATTAAAACAGCCAAGGTTAATGACTATTCGCATTATAATCTCCAATGAGAACATGAAATACAGGGTGTATAAAAAAAACGTAATCGAACTGCAGCGAGCTATTGTATCTGAATTACTATGCGTATGAACGAGATTTTTCACATTCGGAAAGATCATGCTTTTAGCTGTTGAATGATATCTTCGTCATGCCAAATGGATAAAAAATGAGCAAATACGAATCCGATAAAAAATGCTAGTTAGAATTGCATATTTTCACCGTTGAGAGTTGGGTTTAAACCATTGAAAATGAACCCCCTTTGGTACTTAGGTTGATGAATTTCACATCAATAAACGACGCACATAATTATTATTAAGTAGGAATAAATCTTATCTAAGTTACGACACGCTCGTGACTAATTGCTTTTTCTTTCGTTATGCATTGTTTTAATTAGGCACAGAGGCGATAATTAGGCGATTTTGATAACATTTTTGATCGGCCTCGTATGAAAAGCATGTCATTCAATAGCTAAAAGCCTGATCTTTCCGAATATGACAACCAATTGTTCATACGCCGAGTGATTCGCGCATAATAGCGCGCTGAAGTTCGATTACCTTTTTTTTATACACCCTGTATAATCAATTGAAACTCTCAATATCTCTCAAAATATACTCTTTGGTTTCGCTTACATTTATAAGTTTATCTCTTATATCTACTAGCATGTCATATATAGGTGAGATTGACATTGTTATCGGGTTATACACTCTCGCAACTGGACGTCTTTCTTCTTTCCCGACGGCTTTGTTTTCTTGTTTTAAACATGATTCTTTTGAAATGTTGTTTTGTTTAAACAAACATGCAGAGACGTAAAAGCCCTGTTTTCGCGTGCTTTCGTCGTCGTAAATCCAATTTCAACAGCTCGCCGAAAGGTGTCGAAGAAATCAGCATTTTAACAGATTTCTTCAAATCAGATTCCATTGAAATCTTTACCAAAAGTTTGAAAATACATACAGATCAGCCAGAATACAAAAATTTGGACTGTTCTTTAATATAGCACGAGAAAATCAACAAAATGCCCATACAAATTATCGCTCACTTACTAGTAAAATATATGGCAGCCATGGTTGGCCAAGCTCTCGCCCCAATGTCTTTGCACCCGCCCATGTCGTCGTGAGCGGTGAGCGAACTTATGGTTGGTAAATCACGTGGCAGATTCGTAAAATGCGACAAATACCAAGTTTTTCCGACGAGCATTTTCATGTGATGTGAATCACTCATGCACATTTTTGTTAATTCGTCCACGGCTTCCATCGAGGAAACGCAAAGAAATAAGTAGTAAAGGACCCCACTCTGGCGGATTTTATAATGAGCTTCCAGAATCTATGACGTCACATTGCTCCGAGAGTAATTAGTATGCAAAATATGTGACGTAACTTTTGCCAGGTAGCGCGACCAATTAACGCGGGCAGGCTTGGACCAACTGTGACAGGTAGCGCGACCAATTAACGCGGGCAGGTCTGGGCCAACTGTGGCAGGCGATCAATTAGCATCATAGTAACGAGACCAATTAGTGGCACAACACAGTAACGCGACCAAACAAATTATCAGAGATTATAAATATCGTGTATCAAACACACGTTTCATTTCTCACTGTCGCATTTTGGCGAGTGGTCTCTGGTTTTCTCAAGTGTTGCCTGGTTCTGAAGTGTTCTCTGCTTTTGGATTGCGTTGGATCTCTCTCCTCCGCAGAGGCTTTAGTTTTCTTAGGATTAACATTTCGATGAGATACGTTTCACTACACTTTACATGGCGGATCTCGGAACACGAGCGTAACCGCTGGGCGAAGGAGCGCAGGCGGCAAAGGGAAAGGCGAAGGAAGGCGCGAAGCCTCTGCACGATTTGCATCGCAAAGTGGGACAAAGTGGGACAAAGTGTAAACATCGAAACAAAAGGTGATTTTAAGCTAAACAAGAAACGTCTTTTTGAAAATTAAATCATTATTTAATGCATGATTGATTGACCTCATTGACTAGTGCTTGCATGTTTGTGGATGGTCAAAAGTAATATTTTTTAACATTTAATACACAAAGCAAACAATCGTATATTTTACTCACCACTTGGTCAAACATTCTGTATTTCGTATCGAGAAAAACTTGAATATTTCTTGAACTCTTCGGAATTCGCCACCAGTCAAAGAAGTAAAATACTCCTTGTATTCAAGCGCTTTCGTGTAGAAAATTTCTTTTGAATACGGCCAGTAGAAATATTTATTTTTAATTTTTCAAAATATCGGGTTTTTACTCGCACAGTCGCACGCGCCTGTCACACGCTGATGTTCGGGAATTAGTTCACAATCAGACCAGGAATGGAAATACCATAATAAAAGATGAAGTTTTCAAGATACAAGCTCAAAAATAACACTCTAAGTTGTGTTTTGAATTCGCTTTCGAACAAGAGTAATACAAAGAGGATGCGTCCCAAGGAGCCGAAGTTATGTTCGCCGAAAGGTATGCCTAGTTTATATTTATCAAGTGTAAACATTGCGTGATTTGATATTAATATACAAAATCCCGCTTGACTTTCAAAGGTCATAAATCGCTATAGTGTTGACATTTCACTAAAACTATCGATAGAAACTAGGAGATATTTTTGTACTGAATCGAACGGTGGTATTTTCATCTACATAGCGTATATTGAACCAAAGATACGAACCTCCAAATAAATCAGGTCGAAACCGACTGAAGGTCGCGTTTGTTTATAAATATTGCTGAAGTTGAAATAGTTGAATTGTATTTTCAGTCTTGATAATAAATTTAATAATGGTTCTGTATGCTATACATACTCATTTTTTTCTTTTATGCGGTTTTGGGCACATTTCTAAAAATACAAATGTCAAATATAAATTTAAATAAAAGTTTCTTCGCTTCCAACCAAAACCTGTTCGCTAAATACGTTGTTTCCATGCATTGTTTTATACTGTAGATGGAGACCTTGTCTAGAAAAAATGCAGATGTTTTGTCGCAAACTGAACATAACACTTTCTTATTTCGTAGAGCTAGTAAATAATCTCTTTCTCAGCTTGTTGCAGTATTGTAAAGAGATATTTTCTCAGTCATTTTGACTTGAATTTTGCGTTTGATAATTAAACGTCCCCCCCGGTTTACCGCCATATTGGGTGTGGCATCGTGCAGAGGCTTCGCGCTTTCATACGGCCAATTAAAGCCTCTGCGGAGGAGAGAAGCGTTGGATTGTTTTTTAAAATGGCTCATTCGGTAAGTTTGTGTATTTGTTTTGAATATATGTTTACGATAGTTTCAGAGTCATAGGCTGGATAAAATTTGTTTTTGAATATATGTTTACAATAGTTTTAGATTAATATGTTTATGATATTTCTAGATTAATATGGTGGATCTTATCAAAGCTTGTGAAGCTGAAAGTGAACTCGACTTTCTTCAGGAGTCGTTTGTTCTGACTGATGAGCAGAAGGAAGCTGTTCTTCAACAGCGCATTATATTTTGGACGAACGCGATGGCCGAAGATATTGAACGGGAGAATCCGGTTGGAGTTGACCCTGATATGATGGCAAACTGGACCGAGGATCAACGTCGCCTGTTCAACGAAGACTGGGCCAATGATGATGGTTTATGCGAACTCGAACAGATGCCAGAAAACCAAATAGGTGAAGGGAGCAAGCGAAGGCACGCCAGTGATCACGCCCCCTCAAAACGCCAAAGACCAGAGGAGTATTTCACTATTAAATCAGCCAAGCAAGTCAACGTGAGGAAATTCAGGACGACAGGTACACATTAAACTGTTTTTATATTTTTAAGCGTAACATCGGCTACGTGTGGGATATAGATTGTTATGTGCGAGTGAGGTTTCGTTTTTATTAGGCTCCATTTACACTATACCGGATTGCTATCGGAGTGGGTCAAATTTTGTAGGTATCGAAAGGCTGCGAAGATTTTTAATCTCAGAGCCCCAAATAAACATGCCAATTCTGTCAAACTAATAAGCATTTGCTACTAGCCATTGCTCCATAACGGTAAAAGAAGATGTAGTGACCAGCGAATCTGGTATAGTGTAAACAGGGGCTTATAAGAGTTATATTTATTGCTTGTGTGTAAATCTGTAAAGCACAAACATATCCAACGCATACGCTTTTTATAAATTGGCCATAACTTTCAAATGAAGCTTTAGTATTTAATGGGTTTATGATTGGAATTGTAGCTAAAGTATAGCAGTATCCGATAAATAGCCTTGTTTGTACAACCCACGTCCCCCCGTTTTAGGTATTCTTTTTAGGATTATTCTATATTACTGGGTAATCTCTATAATGATTATTGTCGTATGTCCAATGAGTGATAGCTTTAAAGTTTGTTCGTTCACTCCAATCAGATATATAAATAAATTATGTTGTCCGTTAATCTCTCACTGTGGACACACGTTGCAGAATAAAACGCAAGCCAGGCCAAACTTGTGTACACGTTCACAAGCCTATGCAACCACTTGTAGTGAGCCCAAATTTCCAGGCATAGGCCAGGCCCAAAGGCCATGATTATGCCAAAGTCTGTTTACACTGTCAAATTGTAGGCCAATGCTAATGCAAGGCTTGTACTGTAAACACGACTCATGAAATGTTGGGTCCTTTAAGGCTACTTGTTACCAACCATAGTCTTCTGATTGCTATTACTTGGTTAGTACAATAGTGTATTACGGTTTTTAGGTACAGACTATACTGTTCAATTCAATCCGTTGGACGTGCACGGGGTGTCGAACGTCATGTCGACGTTGAACCGCGCATTTCAACACTTATTTGACCGACTCACAAGTGACATGGCTCCTCACGATCAAGTTCGCTTGATCCTCAACTCGAATCAGCTGGACAAATCCATTTCCTTACCTTTCCTACAACGCGATCGTCTAACCCCAGAACGTTTCCTGGCAGCTGTCGAACGCGTCGTGCAGTCCAATGACCAATTTACTTTGGATGACTCTGTCAGCGTCAACGTAGTCCATGTCGAAATGCCTAACGGTGCAGGTAGAAAACGACGTGATGTTGTAAACCTCGAAAGTTTTCTCAGGAAGAAGGACTGTATCGTTCAAATTAAGAACAAAGATGATCTCTGTTGTGCCAGGGCGATAGTGGTGGCCAAAGCAAAGCTGGACAAAGATCCCAAGTACAAGAGTATTATTGATCACCGTGGAAAAGTAGAAGGTCGTTTAGCTCGAGAACTCCACGAGTCAGCGGGTGTTCCTCATGGTTCCTGTGGCATCCCAGAAATCAAACAGTTCCAAGCTGCTCTTTCTGGTTATCAGCTCAACGTGGTCTCTAAAGAACATTTAAACGCTATGATTTATTCCGGTCCTGAATCAGACAAATGTTTATACCTGTACCATCATGACAATCATTACGACGTCATCACCAGTATGCCTGCCTTCCTCGCCCGCAAACAGTATTGCCATAAATGCAAGAAAGGCTACGACAAGATTACCAGCCATCCCTGTGGCGATCTGTGCAAATTATGTAATACCCAAAACTGTCCCATCGTTGAATGGAAATTTTGCAAAGACTGTAACCGTTTCTTTAAAAGTGACGAATGCTTCAACCGCCATAAAGATGACGCTGGTCCTACCAAATCCCTGTGTCGTGCTTTAGTAAAATGCAAAAAATGCAAACGTGTGGTTACTCGTGCCAGTCTTCGTGATCATCATTGTGGCAAAGTGAGATGTTCCACTTGTCAAAAATACGTCAAACCTGAAAACCACCAATGTTATCTCCAACCTGTAAAGGCGAAAAAGACACGATCCACTGAAGAAGGAAACGATTTGCTCGATGATGATGTGGCCGTGGAAAACGACGTAGAAGACACCAAAAACTTAATGTTCTTTGACTTTGAGTGCACGCAAGACGATGGTAAACACGTCCCCAATCTCTGCGTAGTCCAGAACGAAAGCGGTGACGAGAAAGTCTTTTCTGGGCCAAACACGAAAGATGAATTTTGCGAGTGGATGTTTCAGCAGGAAAACGCGAATACGACGTTTGTCGCACATAATTTCCAGGCTTACGACGGGTACTTCATTCTACAATACCTTTACAAGAATGGCGTCACTCCAGAAATCATTACCCGTGGCGCAAAAATCCTTTCGCTCACTGTCCCCGAAATGAACATCAAGTTTATAGACTCTCTCTGTTTCATCCCAATGAAACTCGCCGCCTTCCCGAAAACGTTTGGTCTCACAGAGCTTCAGAAAGGTTACTTTCCTCATTTCTTTAACCGTGCTGAGAACCAAGACTACGTGGGACCAATGCCTGAAGCCAAGTTCTACGATCCTGATGGCATGAGCACTGATGACCGCGAAAAGTTTTATACATGGTACAACGAGCAAGTCGAGCGTCAGTACGAGTTCGACTTTCAAGCCGAAATTCTGCGATACTGTCAATCCGATGTGGACATTTTGCGTCGCTGCTGTCTCGAGTTCCGCGAACTTTTCAGCCAAATCACAGATGTTGACCCTTTTGCCTCTTGTCTCACCATTGCTTCTGCGTGTAATCTCGTCTTCCGTAAAACGTTCCTCCAGGAGAACACCATCGCCGTCATTCCTCCTTGCGGGTACAAGCCTGAAAACAAACAGTCCGTCATCGCCTTGAAGATGCTGGCCTGGGTTGCTCAACGTGATAACATTGCCATTCGTCACGCCCGGAACCACGGAGAACAGCGCATTGACAAGTATCTTGTCGATGGTTTCAACGTTGAGACAAACACTGTTTGGGAAATTCAAGGATGCCTGTGGCATGGATGCGAAAAGTGTTATGCCAGAGATACCGTGAATCCGATCAACCATATGACCATGCAAGATCTTAAGCAGCGAACCCTAGAGAAAATCCAATTCCTAAAGGACAACGGATACAATGTCGTAGAGATTTGGACGTGTGATATTGAGCGCCAACTTGCCACTGAACCCGAGATGAAGGATTTCTTCGACAATTTCGAGATTTCTGAACCTCTTGAACCTCGTCATGCATTCTTTGGTGGAAGGACTAACGCAACACGCCTATGCTACGACGTCCAGCCAGAAGAGAAGATCCGCTATGTGGATTTCTGCAGCCTCTACCCATGGTATGTATCTTGTTGAAGTCTTTTAACTCAGACGTGCTTGTCGTTAACCTTCTTAAGCAATTTTTAGGTGTAACAAATACGGCGAGTATCCAATTGGCCATCCCGAGATTATTACTGAGAACTTTCAACCTATCAGTGACTACTTTGGTTTGGTGAAATGTTCTGTGCTTCCTCCTCGTGCCCTATACCACCCCGTCCTCCCTTACCGTACTCAGGGTAAATTGATGTTCCCGTTATGTCGTACCTGTGCCGACAACCTTCAACAAGAGCCCTGCCATCACAGCGACGCCGAGCGAGCACTTCATGGGACGTGGATGACTTTGGAGCTCGAGAAAGCACTAGAGAAAGGCTACAAACTGGTGAGAATCAACGAAGTTTGGCACTTTCCCGAGCACACAGATGGACTGTTTAAGGACTATATTGATACATTCCTCAAAATCAAACAAAAGGTAAGGTTTTATCATATGTGTGATATTGTCACATCATTAGTTTCTTATTATTCCTTTCTCTTTTGCAGGCGAGTGGCTTTCCTCCGGAATGTGACACCGACGAGAAAAAGGGGCAGTACATCGCTGACTACGCTGCAAAAGAAAGTATTCAGTTGGATCCAAGACAGATTGTGAAGAATCCTGGTCTGAGGGCGTTGGCGAAGCTCATGTTGAACTCTTTTTGGGGTAAGTGCAACGGCAAATTGTCCACTAACGGTACTTGTTTTTCTTAGGGAAAAAACAAGTGTTTGTTAAAAACCGATCATTTCTTGTAGGAAAGTTTGCGCAACGACCCAATATGACCAAGGTCAAAATTATATCGGATCCAGCTGAATATTTTGACCTCCTCTCCAGCGACCAGATGAACGTCACCGACGCGAACTTCATTAACGACGAGCTCATCGAAGTCCATTTTGAAAACGTTGACGAATTCGTGGAAGCCGATGGAAAGACAAATGTGGTCATCGCAGCGTTCACCACAGCCCACGCCCGCCTCAAGCTCTATGGTGTCCTGGAGCAGTTAAATCGCCGAGTCTTATATTTTGACACAGATTCAGTTATCTACGTTTCAAAGGAAGACGAATGGGAGCCGCCGACGGGATCCTATCTTGGTCAACTAACGGATGAGTTGGATGGAGGTTACATTACAACCTTTGTGTCTGGAGGTCCTAAAAACTATGCCTACGAGACAAGCACAGACAAAACAATATGCGAAGTTAGAGGGATCACCTTAAACTACAGAACTGCGCAAAAGGTTAATTTTAATTTAATGTGTGATATGGTTTGTTTAGAAGCGTTGTCTGATCTCACAGACAGCATAACTGTAAATATACCCTATAAAATAAATAGAGACACTAAAGAGAAAAGTGTAAAGACGAGGAGTGAGAACAAGGACTATCGTATTGTATATAATAAGCGTGTGATTGTAAATAATTTTGATACATTACCTTATGGTTTTTAAATTAATAAATAATTTCAAACATTAAAGTTATGTGTGTAATGGTACAACTGCGGGGATTTTGGGGGATTTTCTCTCTAGAGGAACATTCGTCTTTATTAGGGATTAATATCGGTCATTATGTCCCCATGGGGACATTCATCTGTGCCGGGGACATCCGGGGACAAAAATTAGTCCCCGGAGGGACGTCCTAAAGGGACAATCGGCTATAATAGGGACTAATGCTGGTAGTTATGGCCCCATGGGGACATTCGTCTATACCGGGGACATCCGGGGACAAAAATTAGTCCCCAAAGGGACTATTTAGGTAGTTGTATGCTTGGAAACATTCATTTGATAGCATGCCTCGAACACGTAAGGTCTGTCCCATGTGCGGAAAGAAAGGTTTATTAAAGTTATCTAATCATTTAACCAATGTTCATAAACTATCTACTCAAGAGAGACAACCATACCTTATTCGTGCTAGGAAAATGCCTATTGATAAAGCAACGGTATTGATCGAGTTGCAAAAGATAAATAGACTGATTGAAAAGTATCTGCTTTCATTTTCATCATGTACTCCATACAGTTAAGACACCCGTTTGGGCTTCTCGTTTCTGGCGGTACAAAATCAGGCAAAACCACTTTTGTGAAAAAGCTTCTCAGCTATGCCAATGTGCTGATTGATCCAACGCCTGAAAACATCATTTACTTCTATGCCGAATATCAAGACGCGTTTGGAGAAATACAAAATTTAGTGCCTGGTATAAAATTCATACAAGGCTTGCCGGATAATATAATGGATAGTATCAATCCAGAAACACGCAATTTGTTCATTATTGACGATATGATGGGTGAGAAAGACGGAGTGCTTTCTAAATTGTTCACGAAAAAATCGCACCATGGTAATCTAAGCGTAATCTATATTGTGCAAAACTTGTTTCACCAGAGCAAAGAGCATCGCACAATATCTCTCAATGCAAGTTATTTATGTTTAACGAAAAATGTTCGCGATGCAAGTCAAATTACTCATCTCGCTAAACAGTTATACCCGAATCAAACGAAGTTTTTCCAACAAGCTTATCAATTGGCAACGAAAGAACCTTATTCTTATCTATTTGTCGACTTAACTCCTACATGTCCTGACGAGATACGGATTCGATCCGGGATCTTTCCAACCGACACGCATTATGTCTATCAACCCAGAGTATAAAAATGTGGGAACGTGTGTAAAATGTTCATTTGATCATGTCTGCTTGTATGAAGAGGAACTCCGAACTTCTGAAAGTATTGGCCAAGTGCAAACCCGAACTGAGGAAAGCTATTTTGAAAGCGGCTGAAGACGATTTATTTGAAGCGATAAGACAGTGCCTATTAAACGTTTGGTTTGAAACGGTTAAACTGAAACCGAAAACAGCTAAAAAACTTACACCGCATTCCAAGCATATAAAGTTTGCGGCTGACAAAAGAAATCCTATCGTAAAAAGAAGAACACGTCTAGTCCAAAAAGGGGAGGGTTTCTTACCGTTTCTACTCACTTCAGTTTTGG
>CACRXK020013543.1:0-11760 GCA_902702795.2 Paramuricea clavata
GGTGAAATTTCACTGCATAGGTATTGTACGGCTACAATTTAAATCATAGAATTTAAAATTGCAAGACACTGAAGATACGTATTTTGACCATTTGTACCATCTTCTTGCAAAGGGTTGCATTGGTTTGCCAAATTTGTCATCTGTTCACTAGAAATTTGGATGTTTGTTTCTGGAACTACAACTTGATAGTCATCGTCCTCCACAGATAATGGACCAGACGGATCAAACCCATAATTGGGCGTATATCCAGCATCTAAGATACTTTGAACTCCAGAATAACCTGACTGTTGATTTTGAATTACACCAGACGTAAATAATTGAAGTGGAGTGCGATTTCGTTCAGATGATAAGGGATGGTTTTTCCACTGGCTTTTGAATTCTTGTAAACATTTATTTATTCTGGGGATATATATATATAATGCAGTGCAAATAAATGTAACTCATTGAGCGGGTCCAGGAGCTGATTATCTTCCAATCGAGTAAATGTTCTTGCAAAGAAACAAAGTACTCCAGAGTAAACATCTCTGTGAGCCCTCTCAACACGGGAGTTGTGTACCGAACTACCGGTAATGATGCTTCCTCTTCCAGTGCCTCTGTGTTGTAACATAAACTGCGCCACTTTGAAATTTTCCATACCATGGTCACTTCGGACCCTCGACGGTAATCCGTAGGTGTTCTTCGACACGTATTTTCTTCAACAAATTGGTGAACGCCACCGTAGTGCTGTACCAATGGGATCAATAGAGCGAAGGCAATTTCTCACTCGCCTCCGCTGAATATTTAGACCCCTGCTTCTTAGTGCACCAAGTAGTCGTGCATGTCCTATATTAGGAGTTAATTCTTGGATTTCTCGAACGGTTCTTTCCAACTCATCGTCCGTAATCATTGCCCAGTTTGGTTCCTCCTCTGTTGTCATACCATACAAGTAAATCCAAGAAGATTTGCAATCTTTATCCAAGAGAAGTGCAATTCTCTTAGAAATCGAATTTGCTCTTCCCTAATAACATAATGTGGGCGACCTGGACGGTTCTCCGTTGAAGCGATTGGACAGTTATAGGAATTTTCCCAGGCTGATGCAGAGGTGTTGTTCTTGTATTGTTGTAAAATATTAGACAAGCGTCTCACCTTGTTGACAGTAGTGTTCAAATTTACTGTCACATCAGCAAATGCATCATTGCCATCAATATCTGTTATAAGTAATTGAAGAGTATCTGCAGCAACATTCAGTCGATCTACTACCTCGTCAATCTCCTCCACTGACAATCCTTGAGACCTGCTTTGCTCTTCAAACGATACAACTGACCCCAACAACGACTTAAGATTGTCAAAGAACAAAAACAACCCCGATTCATTTCTATCTCTGTTTGTGGTTCGACTCATTCTCGAAACTGATTTACAAAAGACTATATATAACGTTACAATTTTGAAAATACTGAACAGTGAACAGACGAAAATCTTTTCGGTTTTTAACAGTTTGTTGACTGCACATTAAAAAGTCGCTGATCAGATAGAATGAGCATATAAAAAGTAATTGAGCATATAAAAAGTAATTGAGCATATAAAAAGTCATTGAGCATATAAAAAGTCATTGAGCATATAAAAAGTCGTTGACCATATAAAAAGTCGTTGACCATACAAACAGTCGTTGACCATATAAAAAGTCGTTGACCATATAAAAAAACCTTGACCATATAAAAAGTCGCGTTGAGCATATAGAAAGTAGGTGAGGTTACAAAAACTTGAATAGGCCATATAAAAAATAAAAAACCCCAGAGAAAAACAGAAAATGGCAAAAAGAAAAAAGATGTTGGCCAAACATAAAGTCGAACGTACCAAATATATTCAATTGCAATATTGACTAGTTCGGCGCCCCATAGTTTTCTTCAGTGCAAGAACAGAGTCAACATCAACCAAAAGGTAATTTTCTTGAGGAACATATAACGTATCAAGTCTGTTTGAAATTTATAATGAATCTCAAGTAAAGGTTACTAAGTTTACCCCAGTCGTAATGTTGCTATTCCAACACTTCACGACAAGCAATCTCCATTGGCATAACGTCAAAAACATCTCATCCTTCAAGTAAACAATAAACAGTCTGTTCTTGTTCCATTATTAATCGAAAAAAGTGATCAATTTTTGAATTTTAAGAGGCCGTCTCCCTAAGATCCACCTACTGACTCTCGCGTTGAAAATTGTTTTCCCTTCATATTTCTGTCATTTGTTAGCCTTTGTTAGTATGTAAAAAATATGCATACATCTTTTGGATTGTTATTTTATTTTTCAAGTTTTGCTATATTTTCTATTTTGTGTCTGCCATGGCTATTTTTAGACAGTTTCAGACGTAAAATTATCCATTTTCAAAGGAACTCCAGATATGTGCACGGCATAATTTGATTTTTATTTTTGGGTCATCCGAACGATTTACATCTATACAACATTTTGACGGCAATGATTTGTATATATTACAGGAATTCGCTTTTTTTTTTAAAATTTTTTCTAACGTCAATTCTGACGTACCGGCAAAATTGCGAAAATAACCATCTTTCAACTTTGTTTTTTTTCAAAAGTGCAACCAGCTATACACCCAGACTAAACTCAAAATTATACTACAAATATTGTTCTATAACTCTATGAAAAAACGTTTTTGGGGAAACAAACTGGTGCGCTCCGAATTTAAATGAAATATTTGCAAGTTTGACCTGGCATTATAACTACACTCAGAAATTATCATCTCAGTATGACATTAAACAAACAACTTAAATCATATGTTTAAGACATTTGATCACGTCTATTTGATATTTCCAAAGAAAAAGAACAATATTTCATGCATGCTGCATGTTTGCTTTCGCTAGCATACTTTTGAAATCGATAAAAACAAGCGTGTCCCTTGGTATAATTGCAATTACAAAAATCATCAATTAAGGGTTTTGTATATATTCATCCAGTTTCATCAAATGACAAATATATTTATTGGTATATTGCTGTAGTTCATTCAGCATAAGCAATAACTCTTGTGAGCATAAACAACATTCAAAAATTGTCGGGAGCAACGACGAAAGGCAAAGAAATGAGAAAATTTACAGCCAATAGTAGGGCGGGTTTCCCCCAAGGTAGCTATTCAAATATGTGTTGTGTTATTTTTAGACTGATATTTTTAGAAAATTATGGACATGGGAGTCATGTTCATTACATCATTCCCTATTAGAAACGCATGTTTATAATATAACGTACATGCACTATGCACAGGTAGTTAGAGTTTGGTCGGCTTTGAAATAAGTTCACCATACTTGCAAGGTAAATCCCTCATCCTATGACATGCATAATTGTTTACTTTCGCTGTCGGTAAATGCTCCTGTCGGTAAATGCTCCATCGTTTAACAACGATATAATTAAGTTGATTTCTACAGTGATTGATTTGGTTTTCTGTTGAGTTTTCAGATTGATATCTAGTTAATATCAATTAAGAGTTACAGGTAAATCCAGCTAGCATATCTTTGACTTTCTCAATCAGTGAGGATTTGAGGTCCTTTGACTTGAAGGGTAATTCGAACTCTTTGCAGATGGATTTCAGCATTTTAACGCTGAAAACATTAAGTTTATCTTTCTTGAAATAATCACAGAGATTGTATACATCATAGACAATGGGATGTTGTACACCTAGTCGTTCAAGAATGCTGTCAACAAGCTCTTGATCGCAAATATCTTGTGCAATTGCCAGTAAATCTTCGTCTTCAGAACTTTCTAAGTCAGACATCAAGACCCGCGCCTTTTCATTGCCGTGCTTCTTCCGGGCAGCTGATAATCGAGAAAAGAAATTTTTAATCTGAGACGCTGTCAGCCATTCATCTCGAGTGAAACGCTTTTCGTTCCTCTCATTTCTTGCACTTCGCATATCATTCTCCACATCTGACGGATTGCTCTTCATCCCTGTAATTTCACCTAAATCAAATCTTTCTGTCAGGTAGTCTCTCACATTTTGGCTAAAACGTAAGCTTCCAGCTCTGGACTTACTCAGTGCCCAACCCATTCTGTTCTCACATGCATTTTGGTCAGACGAAACTGCACCCATTGACTCAACAGCTCCAGCGTTCTTGCTTTTCTTTCTGCAGTCAATAGTCAGAAATTTTTCTGCCCAATCCCTTCTCAACTGGTCATACAATGATTCACTTTGGACTATGCTTTCATCCTTCCCTACGTCTAAATGAAGTTCAAGATCTTCAAAACTTCGGAAAACCTTCCCACATCCCACAACACTACATTCAAACAGCCCATCTTCAGTATTACGACGCTCATCTGGCTTAACTGGCCTACTTTCTTTCTTGGAAAATTCTTCTTCTTGTTGAATATTGGTACTCAGTTGTGGATTTATCAAAATATCTTTGAAAGGAAGAAATCTACCTTCACCAATTCCAAAAGCTTTCCACACCCTTATGCCTGTGTCTTCGAACTCAATGTTATGGTACGTACTAATACCGTCAATGTTCTTTACTTTGATTGTTCTGGAAGAGTAATCTATTCAGTTTACTGAGGCGGTGGTTCCACTAACTGGGCGTTCAAGTAATGCTCTCCTCATGTCGCTGGCTGTCAAAATGTCATGTCCTTCATTGCAGTATTTCTGTATTGCATGTTTCATAGGACAAAGAATTCGGTCACAGACATCTTTGCCATGCTGTGGCTCAGAAAAATCATAACGCATGACCTTAATGCCTACTCTTTGACCTAAATCTTTCAGAGAAGCTGGAAGAAAGTTGTTATGATAACACCCAGCTTCATCTGAACGCAAATACACCTTGGATATCTTGACATTACTCTGATGTAGAACTTGAAGAAGATTTTCTAGGAGAGATAAAACGGAGAACCAGTCTTGAGTACATGAGTCCATCAAATGCGCATAAGTACATACTTCCAGCATTTACCGAAATCGTGCACGTAGTCTCCTTGTTGCTCGTTAGAATACATGGTGCTTGTATGAGTTCGAATAATGTTCTCAATCTCACTAAGGACAAATTTGAGCTCTTCACATCTATCGCAGAAAAGATTATGTTCATGATTGCAAGACTTCTGAAAACAAGTTAGTTTTGAATCGCTTAACGCAAAACTTCTGCAGTGATCTGGGCATGGACTTTGTTCTTTGCAATGCACACTGTAGTCGGTTCTGAGATATAGTATAGCGTTGTTTAATTTTCTTAAAGTACTCTCAACCCATGACTTTGTTACGCCTAGACCCTCCATTGCAATAACGATTTTCCTCAATTTTTCAAATGCATTTGAACCTTATGCAGCAATATTATCGATGCCTTGCAACGATTTTCTCTCAGACGCTTCCCTCACTTCTAACATTCTAAACAACGTAGCCCGACTGAGCGGTTCCACCTCCTCTTCTTCACAGTGTTTGAAGTATTGTTGAATTAGTGTTGATCTGGTTACATTCCGAATTATGTTGGGCATGGTTAACGTTTGTCCAGAATCGAGTTTCAGCTTTCGTGTTCCATATGCTACATCTTGGTAAAAATACGGTCTGTTTGCAAAGGCAATGAAATGATCATGTTTTGTTCTATCAATTCTGATTCGTGAACGTTTTTGTGTCTCTATTATATTTCCAGGGCCACTTTGCTGGGCATGAAGTCTGGCTTTTCTGATCTGCCACATAGTCACTTTTGCATAAGGCTCGTGTAATTTTATAAGTATTTTCGCAGGATAATTATGCGCGTAGATACTCAAAATCTGCAATTTTAGCTTTCGTGTTGTATAGCATTCTTGTATGCAGTCATAAGGGCCGCAAGTTCTTCAGAGACATGGATATCACTTGTAGAATTCATAGCTTGAAAAAGCTCTTCGCCAGCGTTTGGAGCAATCACTTCGCATATCACTTGACATGCTTCGCTAGCCTTTTCAATGCACGCTTCTTTCTCACTTTGTGTAGTTTCATCCCAGCTGCTAGTTAGTCGAAATGACAATGGTGAAATTTCTTTGAAAGACGTTAAACTTGCCAGATGAGACATAGATTCGTTGTAGACATCAGTTGTCGAAGGAGTAGACTGGTCTTCACAACTTGAAGAGGAGTAGCTTAGTAAAGTGGCATTGCTCGGTGTCCACATGTCAGTCGCATCTGGACTAGCGAATGAAGTTGAGGGAAAGATTGTTCCAGAAAGACATGGCGATAGTGATGTCATTTCCAATCTGTTAATAAAAACGTGAAAGGATCAAAATATCATCATAAATTTCTGTGGTGTTTTTTAGACACAGCTGAAAAGGGTAAAATAGCAGGGGCGTTGTGGGTCCCGTGCTTTTTTTTTTGGGGGGGGGACCAAGGGCAATATTTTTCCGACAAACTACCTCCCGCCAACAACTTTTTTGGTAAAAATTGTTTCCGGATAAGAACGTTATAATTGCTTTCGTAGCACTTTTTCGAACTAGCACTCGGCGGGCCTGCGTATGTGCAGGTATGCTTGACCACAAAGATTCCGACAATATTACCAATTTTCCGACAGGTTTCAACAATGGGGGGATGGGAGGATGCATATATCGTCATCATGTATACTGTATGTTTGCAATATGAAGACATATGAACCAACATGAACAGAAAATAGCACTTACTTGTCCGTAATATCATTGACAGATTCGGTATCAGCGTTCAATCTGACCCATTCACCTTCTTTACTCATTTTTTCGTCATGCTTTCCTCTACATTCTCGGCATATTGCTAAAAATAGAGAAAGGTCCATGCTGTATTGTCGAAGAAAAAATCGAGGAAACGATTCCAAGATAAGAATAAGTACTTGCGAGATCCGATAGGCACTGTTTTTCCAAAGAGTAAATGTGCGTCTTTGGTAAGCTGTAGTGTTATGACGTGATTCCCCGTAACGGCAGAGTTTGAACCAGTATGGAGTGGGTATTGGCAAACACGTGATGGACGCCAGAATTTTCCCAAATTATACCGATGGTTAGGACAAATTCTCATATGTTGTAGTAGATCATGGGAAATATCAAACATTCCGCAACGCAATAAAATAAGCTCATATTCGCAAAGTTTTTCTCTTGACAGATGACATCTCGACAAGTGAGTGCTCACATCATCTGAACATTCAAGGATATTAACACAGTCAGATTTCCCCCGGAAATTTCCACATTGATAATCAAAATAATCGGACAAGAAACAAGGCAAATCCATGACAGTTTTAGGTAATAGTTTAAGTTGAATTCAGCGCATGTACGTTATATTTATTAGGCACGTGTTTCTAAAAAGGGAATGATGTAATGAACATGACTCAGTCTAAAAATAGCACAGCACATTTGAATAGCTACCTTGGGGGAAAACCCGCTTTACTATTAAGCTGTATGTTTCTTATTTTCTGCTCCCGTCAACTTTTGAATGTTATTTTATGTTCACAAGAGTGTTTGCATGCTTATGCAGATACTACAGCAATAAACATTTGATAAAACTGGATGAATATATAGAAAACCCTTAATTGACTCATTTTTGTGATTGAAATTATACCAAGGGACACGCTTGTTTTTATCTATTTCAAAAGTATGCTAGCGAAAACAAACAGCATGCGTGAAATATTGTTCTTATTCTTTGGAAATGTCAAATAGACATGATCAAATGTCTTAAACATATGATTTAAGTTGTTTGTTCAATGTCATACTGAGATGATAATTTCCGAATGTAGTTAATGCCACGTCAAATTTGCAAATATTTCATTTAAATTCAGAGCGCACCAGTTTGTTCCCCAAAAAAGTTTTTTCATAGAATTATAGAACAATATCTGTAGTATAATTTCAAGTTTAGTCTGGGTGTATAACTGGTTGCACTTTTGAAAAAAACAAAGTTGAAAGATGGTTATTTTCGCAATATTGCCGGCACGTCGTAATTGGCGTTAGAAAAAAAAAATTAAAAACCTGAATTCCTGTAATATATTCAAATCATTGCCGTTAAGTTGTTGTATAGATGTAAATCTTTCGGATGACCCAAAAATCAAAATCAAATTACGTCGTACACATATCTGGAGTTCCTTTGAAAATGGATAATTTTACGTCTGAAACTGTCTAAAAATAGCTATGGCAGACGCAAAATAGAAAATATAGCAAAACTTGAAAAATAAAACAAGAATCCAAAAGATGTATGCATATTTATTACATACTAACAAAGGCTAACAAATTATAGAAATATGAAGGGAAAATAATTTTCAACGCGAGAGTCAGTAGGTGGATCTTAGGGAGACGGCCTCTTAAGCTTATCGAGAGCCTTTGTGATGAATCACTGATCTAATTATAGAATCCAACAGCAAACAGCCAATCAAAATGCTGCGTTCGTGGGCGAACGCGGAAAGTACAAAATACCGGGCCTTGCTTGCAGGCCCACTATTCTTCCCTTGGGCCTGCACGCGTGCTATACCAGCTGAGCTATGGGATCATGTCTGTTCGAACAGGTGATATTTCGGAACTCAATCTAATTCCTCTAACCCAATATTTATCCTGAGTGTGTCCACGGCCGCGGAATGCTGCATATATTGCTTGACCCCAGTGGGACTCCAACCTATAGGGGCTTTGGTTTATTTGTCCAATCTTTCTAAGTATTAAGCCATAACAAACGTTTAAAAAAATAACTCACATCGTCGGTGGTTGTATGAGGAAGGAGAGGATATTTTACAGTTTCCTCCTTCAACTACAGTATAGCCATAATACAATATAACTTACATTCATTCCAAACCAAATTGGTTCTACATTCAATGTCTTGACAAAGTGCTCAAAACTCTTAATAAAATTGCAATTTTTATTCGGCCAATACTGTCGCATTAAATACTTAGAGATAATATTATATTTGTATACTTTCAATCTTTTATCAGTCATGACAATCAATTGTGCGTTCAATCTAGAGTCGGATCGACATACTGTAGAGTCAGTAGAGACAATGTAATGCAGGATAAATTCATTTCACGTGTTTTTATTCTTTTTAAAATGTTTTATAGACTCCAATTGGAATTTGGGATATTCCTCAGAGAATGATGAGGTATATAACTGATTGGGTTCATAGAAACAACGAAATATTTCCACGAGTAAAATTACGTAGCAAAAAATCGGAAATACTTTCGAATGAAGGGATAGAATTAAGGAATGCATGTATTAATAGGTTTTGTTTGTGGAAACACCACGTAAATTTATTACTGCAGTAATAAATTTACGTGGTGTTTCCACAAACAAAACCTATTATATTTTATCACCATGCAAACATACAAAGAACTTAATGCATGTATTGTTTGACGCCCATGCACACGTCCACGTTTCCGACAGCTAAAGATTTAAGCAGCCCACTATTAGCAGTTTGTCAGCCACCTGATGATTCCTCTTGCATGAAACTGGCTGTTGTGGCAACCTTTTCAGGTAAATCGACTATTTCTACTCTCACCCTCTGAGAAGGTGCAGCAATTTTGAAAGTTATTCACACAGTTTGTAAAGAATTCAAGCGCTATACATTGTGTAGTTTGACAGAAATAATTAATACTGGTGTTTTCGCTTGAGCGCCAGCTTTTTTTCTTTTTAAGATTATAATTTTAAGATTTACTTTTTCTATTGTTTTCATTTTATTTAGGAAAGATATTCATACGGATACATAAACCCAGATACGTCCATCAGAAAACCAGTTTTGGGTGTAATGAAATGGAACGAAAAGGTAAGTAAACATTTCCATGCATCGCTCGTCGAAACGTTGCGTCGCGAATGCATCCATTCAGCGCTTACTTTAAACTAAAGTAACAATGAAAAACATTTCAAAAATGTGAACTTTATCACGTTTATTAATTAGCACCATTGTGCAAATCCAAAGCATAATAAAACCTATAATAACTTGTACATGAGATTTGGTTAATTAAATAAATCGTGTACCACTAGCCACCTATATTTACCTATAGCACTAAACAGTCGACAACAGTTTAAACTTTATTCATTTGCTACCAGCACATGCATGAATTGTTATATTACATTTATATCATAAATTGATATTATATTTCAATTTTATTACATTACACGTGCGTAAATTTCGTCATTCGTGTCACGTTGTGTTGAATTGTGTTCAGATACATTACGTTACGTTAGTTATATCTTACGTTGCATCACAGGGAAGGACATGCAAGAAAGTTATCGTAGTTGAGTACATGGAATTTAAAGATAGAAAACTTGTTGAGCAATTACAACAGTTGGATTGCGCGCAACTTGTCAAGGTGCTACATGTTAATCCTTTTGGACCTGTTAAACTGGAAATGGTAAGGCAGTGGAATTTCATGGCCTATTATAGTTTTTAGTTATCCAAGAAATGGAATATTGGAATGATAAAAAAACCGTTGATCCGGTCCATGCTGAGTTTCATGCGTCTTGCCTGTTTCTGTTCAAGAAGTTGATTTAGTTTCTAAGACAGTCTTCGTTTATAAAATAGATTAGAAATACATGCATATAGCAACCCCTCGCCTATATTTTCTCGCCAAGCATTCATTTAACATGAAGTATAATCGGAAATGCCAACACTGAACGCAAGCTTGTGTTGTGCCTCTAGTGTTGCCATGAGAACAAGATATTTTTAGATTTTTAATTTTATATAACGTCAAAGCGGCAAAATTGTTGAAAGATTAATACTTTTTAACTATACAACAATAAATTTTAGACTTCGCTAACGATTTTCTTTCCCAAGGTGTAAATAGCCAGGCGGAATTACCCCCCGAGCTTACACCCGGAACGACGCCCGCGCCGTTGGCTCGGGGATGAGTATATTAATGGAATGGGAAAGTTTGAAATATAAAACAATATGTAAAAAAACGTTTGTGAGGTGGAAAAGAGTGTGTAAATATGGAGTTTTGACATTTCAAGGGAGTGACCTCAATACCTCATAATTATGATGATATGCATGAAAATAATCATATTCAACGTGATCACATCACGTTGTGGAGGAAATGGGAAATATGGAAACCCGACAAAAACAATATGTCGCCGCTTTTAGCCATGTTCTCATTTTTAAAAGAAGTAGTTTTAAATTAGATATTAGATAGATTTATGAAAGGAGACATTTTCTGCAAATGGCAAGAGAACTTTTCATTATTTCGACGAATTCGATCGACAAGTCCTGATGTCTTTCAAAGCTTTTAAATAGATAATAAAACAACTATTGCATTCGATTTGCGTAACATATGAAGCATTGTCAGCTTTCACATTGTGTTATCAACCGCAGCTTTCAACTTCTGGTAATAATACAAAGTTCGGGCTTGATTTTTCCTCATTTCTTGTTTACACAAATTTGGCTTGTAAAATTGAATACATATTTACGTTTTGTGAGAGAATGTATAGCAGTAGAGTTGATTCACATCAAGCCAAAACCGGTGAAGCAGATTGATTATCTAAAACAGAAAAAATGCACCAATGACATTCTTACCCAGACGAGTTTGACATAAAAATATTTTACCTTTCAAGACTTAAATAATTGGTGATCTTGTGTTTCAGATATCTGAAAGCTTTCCTGAAGGAAATATTTGTGATGCAATGCTGTGCCATCCAGCACTTCGAGACAATTTAAAGAAATATATTCCACAAACTGGTTCGGCCGTCATGTACCTTCATTCTAAGGGAATTGTACACAGAAATGTAAAACTCGAAAACTTTCTTGTGTGTAATCAGAGTACAGTATGTGTTCCTTTTACTATATGTTTAAACATGTTTAAACATGACTTAACCTACGTCCAGCCAGCAGGGGCGTCTCTAGGAGAGGGGGGGGGG
>CACRXK020013544.1:0-10966 GCA_902702795.2 Paramuricea clavata
GTTTTGCCAATATTGAATACAAAGCGTTTTGCCAATATTGAATAAATGAGCATAGAGCTTGCTGTATCACAGCTCGTTCTTATAGCTCTAAATATTCAAGATATCGATATTCTATAATACATGTACGTTTTGCGTATCTATTTTTGTGAAATAAGTACAATTTTTTGGCAAGTAATTGTGAATATTAATGCCCAGCAAACAATTTTCATGACAAAACTCTTTAATTATAGAAAGTTTTATTAATAACGTTTCATTGCTTTAATGAGTTTGAACTCATCAAAGCTTTTGTTCTGGTTCTGCCAGTGTCACTTGTTAACCCATTAAACTGCAATGACCCTACTTTATTACTTGACGTCTACTGACTATAGACAATTTAATTTGCTGGCCAAAGGACGAGTCTTGCACATAATAAACATTACAAACCAGCGACTCTGCTCATCTTCTATATGAAAAGAGGAAACATACATTCACTTTCATTTAAAACTATGGTTAGGGAAAATTACATGCAGTGACATAGCGACCGGGGGGTGTAGATGGTTATCCCCCCCCCCAATATTTGGTCATGAGTAATTTCAGGCAAATTGTAAGAAAATTTAATCTGATTTTCGGTAACTTACAACCCCATTGACTGGCAAACGCGGAAGTTAAAAGGGAAAGCAAGTTAAAAATGCCAAATTCTAGTTGCATTTAAATGGGCGGCTAAATCATCAAATCTTTCTCGGGAGAACATCCTCCAACCTCTCTTGTAAATGTAACCCCGTATCCAAAGTTTGAAAATCATTATTCGTTCTATTTATTCTTTTATTTGTTTTATCTAAATTTAATTTTTCCGTTTGTAATATAAATCGTTTTTAGACACCCATTGTTGTTATAATAATTTATATAGCTGTGATCACTGGAAAAAAATTTGAAAGTCCATAGAATGGAAATTGTATAGACCTTTATTGGAAATAGAATGGATTTTTGATTATCCATAATCATTGTATATTTCCATGCTATGGATATAGTATCGAAATAGTATGAATATACAGTGGATTTAGTGGTGCAATTGTAAAATGTGAATGAAATACCAAGTATTCTCTTTGAGAAATTGCACCATAGAAATACCAGAGTTTGTGCCAGATTTAGCTAAGAAATCTGACTATAGCTTCGTTTTGGCGCTTTTTGTACATTTGAAAGGGCAATAATTTCACTTGCGTATATTGTTTTCAATCTCGAACTATTGTATACTCAAATAACTGTCTTTGTTAAAAAGTTATGTATTAACCTGGTAGTACACTCCTGGTAGTGCATAAAATATAAAATAATCGATCAATGGAATATACTGTACAGAAAATTCTAAATAAAACAGCCCCGAACTTGCACTACATCTAATGTTTCACCCCGTAAGCAATTCCATTATAAGTTTCACATGGTGTACTTATTCGCAGCGACTCAGCAGTTATTCTATAATCCAGGAACAATATACATGCACACTCTAATGTACATAGATAATAACTTAAGAAGCTTATGTAGTGCAAAGCTTTTAATCTGTGTAAAAATGAACTAAATCTATAGTAATCCTGTAGTAATCCATATACACGTTTAATTATTACTTGTAACAAGGATTAACCCCATTGTGCCACACACTTTGTGAATGGAAGGTATATGTATGGGTAAATTTTTTTCTGGTTAATCTATAGGAATAATATTTTCTCGTTAAATTAACCAGGCTATACCATATAGGTGGATAAACAACCAGGGACTCCGGTTATACAGGGTGTATAAAATAAAGGTAATGTTATCGTGAACTATATGTCAGTAGTACGTTTAACCATTTACTTTTTTCATACCAATAAAGATCAGGCTTTTAGCTGTCGAATGATACCTTGAATGATATCCTGTGTCATTGCGATCTAAGAGTTACATTATTAATAACAAGGGACCGGTTGTTCAAAGGTGGGTTAGCGTTTAAAATTTAACCTGCTCTTTTAGTTTGTGTATTTCTACACGTCTGTTTATTCCAAAACTTCAAAGAAGAAAACTCCTATCGATCCAGACAAGATTTCTGAAGAAATATTCCCAAATTTATTGACAAGCTGTTAGGAAGTTTGGTTTCAATTTTAGGTTAATAGGCAGTAAGCTAACCCAGCTTTGAACAACCGGTCCCAGACTATACTTTGTTCAGCTTGTCAAACTCTATACTACATTTTCAAAAAAATTATGTTATTTGGAAAGAAGTGCAGATGAAATATAAATTTTGTTTTTGATTCCGAGAATTCTTCTAAATCATCTTTAACAATAATAATCATTTATTTTTCTGTAAATTATAAATTGCCTGAGTCCATCAAATAATCCGATTGTATAGTATAGTTGTCAGCTAGAAAATATCTATCATAAAAATATTGCTTTAACATTGACTAAGATCGAATTAATATTAAGTCAATAAAAGTAACTGTGAAATATAACGCTCATTTCCTCATTGAAAGTGATCTATCTTGTACATATTTCCGTCCGTTTTCCTTTATGTGACAGTTAATCAAGATATATTGATATCAGATTATTCTAAAAAACGTTGTGATGAAAAGGAACCCTATAGTATACATTTAGGCGGTTCCTGTGAATGAGAAATAGATTACTATTAGTTGAAGATTTCGTTCCAGAAAAGAGGCGTGGGCTAGGTTTAAACCACGTTTTCAAGTACATCGTGTGAAAACCTCAAAACCTTTCAAGAATTTTTATTATTATTATTATATATAAATATTTTGGCTAAACCCGTGTTCAGCTTTACAGTATTGTGGCAATATAGCGAAAAACTTGCCTATTTTTTAAATACCCTACAATGGTACCCTTTTAAATTCCAGTCATTCTAAATAGGAAAGCAGGAGTTTTTTTATCATTTATCAATTAATTTAACTGCACATTTATCAATTTAATATGTCAATTCAGTTGAAATTTTGAGACCATTATTTATGGCTGGGGTGGCCCGAAGAAAACAGGGTTGGGTATAGACAAAATTTCGAGTGAGCAAAATTAAGGTTGCATGGCGGTAAATACTAAACAAAACAAATCAAGGGTTGGGTAATAAAAATGTTTTGTCATTTCCGAAGCCATGCATGACTTGCGTCAGTGTGTGTCATGCATATACCTTATATGAAGGTCCTTATAAACTTATATGAAGACCTTATAAAAGATCTGTGAGACTGTGACACTGGCTATTCTAAAGCAATGTCAACAGTCATGTATCATAACAATTAATATGTGAATCTTGACCATTTTCCAATTTGCCAGGAGGCAAATGGTGTCTCGAAAGAAAGTCACACGAAGCCCAGTCGAATTGTAATCAAGACCCAACGTTTCGACACTCCAGTCTAGTGTCTTCATCAGGGGTGATCTAAAACTGCGATCGTGGCTTCTTAAATACCCAAGGGATGACGTCACCTGCCAAGAAGATGCATATATTCCTCTGGCAAATAGGCACCGTCATCCCTATTCAAAGCATGATGACTCATATTTATATGCCACGCTTCTAGGCAAAGTCTTTGACCATAGCGATTGTTTGTGGTAATTACTTTAGAGTTTTCCCACGCAATCAGTCTCGTGTTTGGTGTAACATACATGTTCGGCTATGTCGAAACGTTGGGTCTTGATTACAATATTTTTTTATTGTCATTGATATTCGAGGTTGGGTAAAAAAATGTTCACTTTGTAATGGTTAGATTAGCAAAATTTCTACCAAGAAAAAATATTTCTCTTCGGTGTCCCTAAAATACGAATATATAACTGAATTATCAGTGTCGGAGTTGATGAGAGTTCCAATTCGCTTACAATATACAAACGAGTGGCAACTCAGTTTAATTGACTATAGTATAGGTGGTTCAATTTTTGATGCTCTTGAGAAACGTCTCACTGCAATTAGTCCCGAATTACTCTCGCTTCTCAACTCTGATCAACACATCCTCGTTTGACCGCGACTTTAGTACTGAGTATACTTTCATTAAACTCTCAGACATGCCGCGTTCGCCATGAAAGACTCATGCGGATATGTTGTATATTGTTGACGCCGCGATTATCAATCATTATTTCAAATGCGCATTGCCAAATTTCCGCATAATGTAAAATGTAAAATTTATCACTATTATTCAATGTTTAGTGTTATAGTTAATTACATAACAGCCATGAGCCGACATCGTGCAGTGATGTTGATATATCCCCCATAGAAACATTTTATGACATTTTTATACCAAACATATGCATGTGACTATATATCGGAGATTGTGTCACAGATACCCTATACGCTCCAATGAGTCATTGCAGTCTGTGGACGTCGCCTGTGAACCATGTCTGATGACTGTGTGGAATAGCTTCATTGAGGAAAGAATGGATATCCCTCTGTGAGTCAAAGCATTGCTAGTCATCACCTCTACAGAGCGCTTGCTTCATATATCGACACTCGACAGGACTACACACAGAGTGCCATACAACATTGCGGCTCGTTAAATTTAAATAACTGATATATTGTTACGACACACAAGCCACCAACTTGCTGGGCAGAATTCAATTCACTAACACAATATTTCGGTTAATATTAAAGTGTTAACCTGTTAAGTGCTATCTAAGAGTTTCTTTGAAGAGGGCATTTCATTGTGCCCGCAAGGCGCAAGCAGTATACCAAACTATCAGACACTCAGGATGTTGGCGAAATCGGTTCTACTTTTCTGCTTCGTTCTCGTGCTATTTCGTCAAGATTATTCTACCATCGCCGAGAAAACGCTAAAGAAACACACCACTTCGAAACGTAAGTGATATTTCCACTTTTGGTTGATGATTTTGAATAGCGAGTGCTCAAAAAGAAGATCGAGCCTGTCGTTTCCTAACTACTAGGGAATGTCAAGTTCTGATAAAGACCGCGACTTTCTCAGACATTAAAGCTTTTAATGTGTGTATAAAACCGCGAGCTCTATTTTTCTAGAATATATTATGGCATACAGTTTAGTGGTTCAATTCGCGCTTCGTGTGTATTTAATGCTAATCTAGTATCATTTTCACGACTGAAATGGACTGTTTAATTAATAAGATCGTATGTTCACTCTGTCTGTTTAGCCCGAAGGTTGCGCTATCTCTGTGTAATCTATTTTGACAAAGACTTGCTAATTTGCGCACTTGCGTTCGCCTGTTTGTCGCGTGTTCTGAAAGCACATTCATGAGTATGTAAATAGCCATTGAATCAACAGTCTCATACAGGCACAATATATTGTGCGATACTATGCAGTAATTATAAGATCGGCTGTGCATATTGTGGTTGACATGAAGTTTGTCAAACTAGCACACTAGCATACTAGCACAAATACCAACGTTTTAGACTTTAAAATGTTTTAAACAGGTGAAATAAGTTCAAAGAATATTGGTTTTATTACAATGAACTATTAAGGGCAATGGTTCGGTCATTTACCGTAATTATAATTAATCACAGAAGCCAGACGGGAGTCTTTAAGAGCTTTTTATACTTTATGGAAATTCAGTGAAGATATACAAAGATACCACTGTATGTTTTGAAGATTGATATGAAGATTTTAAGAATTCTTCCAATCGTCTGCCACCTGCGTCGATTTGGAGGTAAAATAAACACAGTCCTAATAAAATAGCGATGATCGTATCTTTAGCGATTTCGGGTGGAATTTTGAACTAACAATACTTATGTAGAAAGCATGAAGGAGTAAAACCGAATATTGATTTTCAACATGGATGCGTTGTTACGTGGCAGTATTCTCAACGAGGTCATCCTCGCTTAGTTCGCGTGGACACAAATTTAAACAACAAATGAATGAAATGAAATCATTACCGTGTGATCATTCAACAAGTGTAACTCCAATGAAATTGAGTAGGTCAAATTAATTAAGAAATGCTTATTGCAAATTGGCATCTCTTGTCAGCTGAAACTTGCATGGTTGCGCTACTCTATCTCCAAGCTCGGCTCCAGGTTATGCCGCCAATGCGAATGGCGCGCCCGAGATTTTTACAAGTTGAACTGAGTTTAGCTGGGCGAACGGTGAACCATGATCTTGTGAATTCATGTCTAAAAAAATTGATTAAAATAATGCAACCCCATTTAATGTAAATTTACTTAAAATTTACTCAAAATTTTGAGTTACAATTTTACTCGAGTCAAAATACTCCGGAATTTTTTGCAGTGTTTGATGGTATTTAAGTTATTTAGACTGGAACTACAAGTGCTACTAATTGACTAAAACACAGGAAGATGGCTTTTTAACCCATAACCGCATAAAAGTTTTCACCCAGTCAAAAGATTATATAACTGATTAGTATAATTCAGGGCGCATCAAATTTTGCGCATCCAAGTACTGTGCTCTGCATTCTGAAACAGTAACCATATAGATTATTATAATTATGCGTATAGACCAACCACACGACATTTTGTGTTGTTTATATTTTAGTGTGTGTTTGTTGGGTAATTAATACATATACACAATTTAGAGTATCCCGCACACAGATGCGCAAATTTAGAAAGCGATTTTTATAACTTTTTAATAAAACGCATATATTACTGCGCAAATATGAAAAATTCCACATACAAACATTCAGCATGACTTAAACTTATCTATGCATGTACGTGCTATAAAGACGCATACTGTCGCGCTAACTCGAGATTAGGAAACAGTTGCGAAGCGCAAGGTTTTCATTGCTGTCAGCAACACTTTACTGCAAACATTCCCGCGTCAAGATCAATAACAAAGCATGTTTATCACACATATCACGTAGTGCTGCCGTTCTCACGACGCGGTGAAAACTAACACTAACACCTATTCGTATTGACCATTTATACATGCATTATTATTACCCGTGATGTAGGGTAATATTTTTTAGATTCAATTTGGGAAAGTATATTGGATTGAAGATTGGTTAAATACCGGGCAAGAATGAAATAATTCGGTGTGGTTATGGCCACCCCATAGAGCATTGAAGCAACATGATACTGCGCCTAATTTTTGGCACAGGTGCTGTACCATGGCAGGTTTAAAACCTGGACTCATAATTATGAACTGTCTGTGCCAGTGTAGGTAGTGTCAATAATATGAACAAGCTTTCGTTGATAGGGATGCAACTACCTGAAAAATATGAGGAAAATTTATACATTTCGAGCGAAGGCCCTTCGTCTGGTGTCATAACTACCTTTCCACAATCTTGGACATTGCAAGCCGTTCCAGTCTACTACACGTCGTGAGTACGCCAGGATATAGAGGGACGCCGGAACGATGTACGTGAAGGCAAGGGGCAGATTTTCGTGAAAGGGCACTTTTGAATTGATAAATACTAAGAGATGTTTGCAAAACATCGGGAGTTGAACTTCGCCTAATCATGTTTTCTATTGGATGATAGGGATGTGAGGGGGTTTTCCGCCAGGCGATTGTGCTATTCTTGAAGCTCGATGACTGCATTTCTTGCGTTTTCTGAAGCAAATTCGTAAAAGAATTGCACTAACATTTCTGACAATTCGCTATTTCGCTAAGTTAATCCTTTAAATTGAAAGGGCACCTTTGCCCCCTTGCCCCTCCTTGTAAAAGGCAACGAGGGCGGCTGCCCCTCCTGCCCCCCAGTTCCGGCGTCCCTGAGGATATGCCTAGTTGAGTCTCAGTCCCTCTACACAAAATTCGCATACTCATTATACTAAATTGCCTGTGAAGTCACGTCATACGTTTATATATAAGCCCCCACTCCCCCAATTCAATGTTGAACTTGTGTCATATACGTACCAACAGTTGTTTCGAGGTGTGCACAACTTTGAACTGGAGAAGAGGGGCGATGAAGTTGGTTTTGTCAATGTGCATTAACTAATGCATGCATTATTGGGAACCTGAGCTCATTTTTTTATTTTGCTCAGCAAAGTGCACACATTTTGTAAGCTGTACGAGGTGATTCCTCTTCTTTCGTCATTTTCCCTTACTTACACTTACGTTCTAAAAACATTCTGGGTAAAATTTTTCTGGTAAACTGCCTAGGAATAATTCTATGGTTGTATTTCCTCCTAGAATAGCGTTGTGATTGTACAAAGAATGTCCTTGTCAAATCAGTATAATCTCAGGTTCCTATAACCCAGAAGAGAATCCAGTTCCATGAATCCAGACTTCTAAGGTTCCTTTCACTTGTCGTCACATCGTAAAAAGACCAGAGAAAAATATGCAATTCATTTAGCTGTGATTTAACCAAACTTCATCACTTATTGCTCTTGAAATAATCCTTGTGTCAAGAAATGCCGGCTATTTAACCGACCACTTCAATATGCTATTGATATGGGCTTTTCACCTTCCCGACAACAGGGATTTCGTACCGTCTGATGAAACTAATAATCGCGCACTGTACTTTAAAGCTTCTGCGATATAAGTTCTACGTTTGTTATTTATTGTACGAAGAAACATATATTGCTGATATTGTGATGTTTTAAGGCGGGAAAGCCATGTTTGACAGATATTGGTGTTTTTGCCTTGGCGGTCCTGGTGCCTCTTTACTTCAAAGAGGAACGAAAAGTTCTCCCAGGAAAAGAATTTTGGCATAACGATCTGTTCTCAAATTCTTCTGACCGATACTTTCCAGTTGTATGCGTTTTTGCAAATAGAAATATAAGCCATAATTGATTTCATCACTTACATTTATATGCATGTTGAGACAATATTAAGTGTCTGACAAAGATTTAAAAAAAAAGCGCATACTAAATTTTTAACTAGTATAAAATCATTAATTGATCAATTGTTAATGAACAATTGATCACTCAACGAGTGATAATATATAGAAAAATACGTGGAATACATCTTTGGATCTGTTTTCAGGACGCTATACTCTGACTACTGAGCCCTGTAGTGGTTGTATTTTTTTTATTTTAATATAACAAAAATATAAATTTCATTGCATTGCTGGCCTAGGTTTAAAAATATTTCTGGTCGTTCATACCGCTAGGCCTTCTTAGATGAGCTCCCGTGGCCCGGCTCCTTCCTCCCACACACACCACTCTCAGAACATTAAAACCAGACCATCCAGGTTATGTAGCATTTGCAAGTCTTCAGACAGGTTGTTAATGGCGGCCATACAGTTTTTCTTACTGCATGGGTGGACTGGAATTCCAAACATTGTTTGTCCCCAGGATCGTCTGACCCTCGGGTCACACCCTACCTCGCTGTAGATGAACATTAATCCTGTCACAAAATGCAATAATTTCTTGGCACTTTGCAAGCGGAAACAGGTGTTAACTCTAATATGAATATCAATGGCATCCCCCTTGCAACCCATTTCCAAAACTATGAGGGGTGCACACCCCCTGGGCCCTGCACTAAAAACATTTGTGCAGGTTTAAACCCATTCAACCCTCCATTTTCTTCGATATCATCTCTGAAATTTGCAAATCTCTGAAATTTGCCGGCTTACCTAATCATGTCGTTATATTAACTATGATAGCAGTGACCGCGTGACTATATATAATCTGCGTTAGGTACTGACCTCCGATAATAGTCCTTTACAAAATGCATTAATTTTTATACCTATTTTATAGGCCGTATAAGACTGTAACATAAATATCAAGAAACTCTTTAAGTGTGTGAAGTGTGTAGGTGGAAAATGATAACCGCGCTTAATGCTAATTAGCAAAGGAAGAAATTCTCTTTTAAATTAAATTAAACATGTCGTCTATTATTAACATTGATGGAGATCCTTGCAATAATGAATATACCTTATCCCAAAAGATAATTTTGTTTTTCTTACCATGCAAAGATTCAAGGAACATATTCAATGAAGTTGAATGAACTTAAATTCTGTTCTTTTGACAACAGACAGTTTCTCAGACAGCAGACAGTTTATTCAACAGTTCATTTGACAACAGACAGTTTATTCAGTGTAGCACAATATATAAACCGTTGCGCACAAGATTTTAACATATGGGTAGAAAGTGTAACAAGGTGTCAAGGGAAAACGTATAATAAAACTCTGGCTATCCAGAGATTTAAACATGGAACTACCTTAGAAGTATATATTGAACAGGACGATGTCTAGCCTTTCTCCTTCTTAACTTTTTCGCGTTTATAAACGATAAGTTTGCACGCATGTATCTTTGTTTTAATGCTACGTACAAAGACCAAAATAGCATCATTATTAAAAGCCTCTGGTTCAAACTCTATGAAAAGTCTACAAATGAAATCGAAGTCGACAAAAAATGAAAGCAGGCCACCTCGAATCATAATCTATCACTCCAGGAACAGCAAGTGGGCGAGGTCTAATCTGAATTAAGACGTTATTTTTAAACACTCCCTATCCCATCTAACTGTGAGGAATGAGAATTATCGGGAAATTTTTTCTCCGCTGAGTTTTCCCACGATGGGTTCAATAATTATAACGTTCATGCTTTCACTGATGACAAACACGTGTATACTTATAATTTGGATTACCAGTAGCTTGTGGAGATATTATCAAAGCTTCTTTTTACCTGGAACAAATTATTAAGCTAAAAATAGATGCAAGAGTTGCTTGCTCGCGAGAGGCCATTAGTTCTCATGGGTCTAGATTATACTTTTGTGAAGGTACGGCCAATCTTTGAATTGTGTTCAGTCTACACGTGTAAACATCTCACATCTTGTGTTCGCAGTGCTTGGTCGCAGTTGTTGACGAGTCTGGAACAAGTTGTTAGCATCTTGCAACAGGGTTGATGAGGCCACTAACAGGCTCGCAACAATTTTAGTGTTCCAACACGTCTGATATCGTCTGTATGTCACATGTTGATGGCAACAAGCTAGCGTAGAAAATTGTTACGAAGAACCTGTATTCGTCTTGTTGGAACAGCTTGTAGCAAGTCTGTAACCGCCATCAAACATGTAACAAGGTGAATGTTGTCTGCGTTGGTGTAGTGTACTCAGGTGAATATGATATTTGTGGTGTTACTCTGAGTGTATATCCACACCGGGCGAGCTTGAAAAATATGCCCGGCCAC
>CACRXK020013546.1:0-13938 GCA_902702795.2 Paramuricea clavata
CATGATAAACAAAAAATTATTAGAAACAAAATGAGATACAGAAATTTGAGTAATAATATGATGATAGGCAAACTGTGAACAACAATTACAATTCAAATACTGTAGTCAAGCAAGACTTTGCAATAGTGAAGCAAGTTGATGGGTGGGTGGCACACATGACCGACACAACTCGGCACCAGAGCGGGCAGAGTACCCCCCCTGGATCCATCCCTGCAAGAACATTATAAAATTAAGATGATTCAACAAGAACATCATAAAATTGAATATCATCTTTGTGACGTTATGGCCGGAATTAGTTTCTGCAAGTTGAATATATATCAGCCATTTTATTTTTCTTTCATCTGACATACTATAAATCTAACTTTATTTAACTGGTCAACTGTTAAACATCAGTCCCTTAAATTTTTTTACAAGCTACTGAGTGTTGATTGAAGCCTTGGCAAAAGTGCAATCACCATGAGCAGATACATGTACGCTTAGCGTACCTAATTTTTAAAACTTAACGCCAAAATCGTTTGCAATTTGCGAACTTGCTTGCGAACTTGGTTCGGAATTTCATAACGAATTTCGATAATTTGATGCGGAACTTCCGAATTGGAATTTGATTGGCCGGTTTCCAATCAACTTGAGGATGTCGTGTTTATAGTTCCCAAATTCCCAACCAACCTCGCAATTGGCGTGGCCAAAGTTTCGTGAAATCGTCTGTAACTACATCTTGTATCTTTGTATTGCCATTATAAAGACATTATCATTTCGGGCTGCGTAAAGAAGCGCCGATAAACTCATAAAAGAACATAAAGGAAAGCCTCTAGAATGAACGTCAAACAGTTCATCGCCTTGATGGATATTAGCACAGAGAAATAAAGCCATACTAACCTGGTTTCTTCGGCAAGTATTCGTATATTTTGCATTTTCAGATTCAGAGCAATTGCATGCAATTCAAATATTTTTCTCGCGCTCTCCCCGTCCGTTCCGCCCGGAATTACGTCATGTGGACAGACACAAGATCTCGATCTCGCCAATACATAGATCGGCGCGAAAGACTGGGTCGACTGAGCGAGAAACCTTCATATCAAGATCTTCGGCAGTAATTATGGATAGGGTGGGAAAGGAGCGTGTTTGTCGCGTTTGTAACAATATTTGCAACTTTGTGTGATAAAATTTAAATTTGCAACAAGAAACCGTGACAAGAACTGCAATTACGAAAAATGATATTTATCGTCATGTGACTTTCTGCTCTATAATCTATAGTGTCGAGTTACAATTCAAGCAAGTTATTATTATTATTATTATTATTCATGTTTAAAAATATTCACCATCGCATAAATTTGAATTGCGGTGAATTTACATATTACAAATTATAGACTTGCCAAAGAAAGCACGCCTGGGCGGCAGATGGTTCTGAAATATAATTTATTTAACTGTTAGTTGCTGCCGCGTAGCGAGGCAGCTTACTGTCCTTGACGTTACATGACGTTCTTGCTTTTTCGTGCCCAGTCCCCGGTCGAGTTATATGTGGAGAAACAGTACTGAATCCATGTCATTCGGTCGGATGTAAAGATTTTTCGGAATTTGTCGTCAGCTCGAGCATTCGACGTCTCTTTGTTTTTATTCGATTTTGATTCGATTTTATTTATTTTGTATTGCGCTTCCATGATTCTTCTCAGGATTTCAGTTTAATTTAATACGAGGTTATTTACATGCAGCGGTATGTTGGATTGTATTGCGCTCCCAGGATTCTTCTCAGCATTACAGTTTTAATAATACGAGTTTATTTACATGCGGTATGCTGAATTTTTACACGAGCTTATTTAATACATGCAGTATGTTGGATATTCACGATGCAAACGATCGACAATATTTTGAATAATTCTGCTCCTTATAGCTTTATTTCTTTCTGGTGATATACATGAAGGCATTTAGGTTTAGATTTGCTGTTTATCAAACCAATATGATTTCATGAATTGTGATCAAAGTGATCGGTCAGTGAAAATCGAAAAATCGCGTCGCGTTGTCGAATCGCATCCGGCGTGTCTCGACCTTTAGACTTTATATTCGCGCAGCTTTAATTTCGGGCAAGAAATTTTCCTTGTTCGTTCTTTTTGGCTTGTCTATTAAATTAATAGAACTATTAACAATTAACGCATTTATAATGATCTTTGACGTCAATGTTTGAGGATCAGAGGATCTATGGCAAAATGCAGAAATGCTACGTGGGACCTGAGAATATCCCGACAGAAAGAAATTTTTATTTTTAATGTTGACAGGACAACTTAAAACATATGAAAGGTCAAATGTGTATATATGCGTTAATAAATCAACTAATTTGGATTACTAACAACTATAGTGTCTCATAGGCATCACAAAGTTTTTCTCGCGGATTATATTTCGCACAGAAGGCTATTACAATTCACACACCCAGCGCTGCGCGAATTCTAGTACTGCGCGAATTTTAATACAAGTAAGGTATATGAAATTGTTATTAAACTAAACTCTAATGATTCATTCCAAAGTTATCATTGTTGATATGTATGACATTGTACAGTATTCAGTGGCAAGCTAGCCATGGCAACTGGTCATGCTATGCTAATAAACATGCAAATCATTAAAAACTTGCATAGCATGACTTGTTGCTATGACTAGCTTCACCACTGATAGTGCAATCAGATCAATGAATTTTTTGGTCATTAAAAAATCAATTTCATCTATATTTTTTGGTAGACTCACTATATTCACAAAAGACATTTTGAAACCTCTTTAATTTGGGATTGAGTTGAGAGTTTTTAAAAAATCGCCGCTCACATTGTTGCTTGACATAAGTCCCGATTTAAGTGTAGGTTTGATCTATTTAGCAATGATTTTCCTATGCAGCTATTGCTGATAAATTTAATTTTATGTTTGGAGCAAAGATCATTAACTAATTTATTATCTTGAAAAATATAATAAAACACGAAAACATTTAATGAAACACGACTGATGCAAATATAACTGATAACATGATTAATCTAGATGACTGTGATATTGTCAGAAAAGACAGATCAAGAAACGGTGGTGGGGTTTGTATTTACTTGCGTAGCTCCATAAATTACAAAGTGAGAAATTATCTAGTTCCCACTGAACTCGAAGCTGTCTGTGTTGAAATTATTAAGCCGCATAGAAAACCATTTCTTGTTACCACAGTCTATAGACCACCCAGTGCATTATCAGAATTCTTTGATCATTTTAAAAAATTGATCAGAGCTGTTGATAATGAAAATAACGAAATGTATATATCCTGGGTTATTTGAACTGTAATATGCTAAAAACAAATCACGATTCAAATATTCCAACAAAGAAAATAAAATCACTATATGAATTATACTAATTAACACAACTGATAGATGAAGCTACTCGATAAAAATGGCCAGCGTAGTATTCCTGGAAACTGCAGACCAATATCAGTTTTACCGGTAAAATTATGGAACGGATATTGTATGATCAACTGTATAACTATTCAACAAAATTTGAGCTTCTCAGTGATTCCCAATTTGGATTTCAAAAATTTCACTCTACAGCTGGTGCATTACTAAATCGTACTAATGATTGGTATGTAAATCTAGACAGAAAAATGTTTAACCTAGTAGTTTTAATTGATTTGAAGAAGTCTTTGATACTGTTGATCATCAAATTCTGCTGAACAAATTAGAGCTCTATGGAATAAAAGGACAAGCTCTAAACTTTGCTCAAATTCTATCTCACAAACCGAAACCAGAAGTGGCAAATAAAAAACTGATTTTCATCTGAGCGCTTGATTAAATGTGGTGTACCACAAGGCTCTATATTAGGGCTATTATTCTTTTTATTCTACATCAATGATTTGCCACATTGTCTAAACAAATCAAAACCGCGGTTGTTTGCTGATGACACAAATTTGACTGCTTCAGAAAATTCTATGACTGACCTAGAGACTGCAGTAAATTCTGATTTAGAGAACCTTAGAAAATGGTTAATAGCCAATTAACTTAGCCTCAATGTAGCTAAGACAGAGTTTATGTTGATTGGCTCTAAACCCATGATCAAAAATATTTCTGATTCTTGTCCAAATGTTTACATTGAAAATACACAAATTAAACAAGTTCATGAATGCAAAACTCTAGGAGTAACAATTGACCAGCATTTATCTTGGAAAAGTAATACCGAAAATATTTGCGGAAAAGTTACAGCAGGAATCTCTGCTATTCGTCGGATCCAACCATTTGTCAGTTGATCAAGATACACTTATTTTGATATATAACACTATTGTTCGTCCGTACTTTGACTACTGCTGTGAAGTATGGGATGTATTTGGTGAAAATCAATCAAATCGACTGAAATTACCACCTTCGGGATGTCTCAAGTGGTCTTTATTTACCAAAACCACGTACAAATAGCATGAAAAATAGTTTTATGTACGACGGAGCAAACATTTGGAATTCTATACCAAAGAAATTAGGGAAAGCAAGTCACTTTTTTCCTCTCGAAATAAAATCGCTGCTCACATTAGTGCCTGGTAACATTTGTAAATATAATTAACCTGTCAATAGCTCAAAACATTTGTTATATATATCTTTTAAATTTATATATTACTGTAAATAGCTAAGCTTATCATTATCATATTCTGCATGTAAAATAATTTTCTGACAGACGCCCCCCATTGAAATCAGGTACGGTTGACAGGGTCAGCGTGGATAATTATAGTCCTACAACAACGACGACGACGACGACGACGACGACGACGACGACGACGACGACGACGACGACGACGACAAAACGAAAGTTCAAAAGCTGGTTCACCGAACTCAAATATTGTAGAGAAGATCATGTAGTTCAAGAAGATTTTTATAGTTTTTTGAACAACTTTTCGTTCACAGTTAACTATAATCCATCTCTAGAAAATGAAGCCTTTTTGCTGAATCATGCATCGTGACTTATTTCAATATATCGAAATCATCCCGCCTCATAGTCTTGGCCCAACGGGATCATATAAACAGCCCCTTATTCAGCAAATTTCGCATGCTCCCTTGCCTTTGATCTCTTGGGGGTGAGACAGCACTTTCCTTGCGATATTAACTTCTATAGTATTAAAGTATATTCTGATACTCGGACCAAAAGAATTTATTTATTGATGAGATGTGGTATTGGAACGAAATAGCGAGATCTTTTGAATTCTTCCGAAATATCGTCAACTGTATCCAGCGCCAAAAGACTATAAAATTTCCTGCAAGGCATTGCTGAAACTCAACGATCATGGTATATGTCAAAGTCTAGCTCTCTGGTGAAAATCTACGTTATTACAGTAAAGTCATACATCAAAGATAAAAGTCAAACGACAATATTTATGTCTTTCAAACATGAACACTCAACACTGTTTAGTACTGTGTTTATACCACATTTATAAATTTTATAAACAGCTTTCGTTTTGACACAAGCTTCAATTTTCTGCTTTATATATATTCTTAATAATACAAGTGAGATTTAAGTTTTTTGCTTTGTGGAATAGAATACTGTTATTTTTTATTTAGCCTGAAAACAGACCTACGTTTCGCTCGCCATAAATTCGCGGGTGAAATGTAGGTCTGATGAAAATGTTGTCAAAAGCGCCTTCCGCCCACTTTGCATTTTGCAATAATTAACGATGATGATTGACATATTTACATGTAATACATAAACTAAAAATATAATGAAAGTTGTGTATTCACTTTATTGAAAGTTTGTAAACAAAGTAAGAGTCGATAAATACAGATATTTGAATAAATATTTAAAGTATTGGTAACACCATGCAGGCTGTTGCTTTTAGAGGCTCTAGATCCTTGGAAATGGCCATTTCAGAGCCCTATCGACCTATTTCAGTACGGACAGTAAGCAGGTTGAGCGAAACATGCAGTGCGTTTTTTTAATATATTAATGCGGTGAAGGCACCAAAAAATTTGGATCCATAAGACTAGGCAAAAAATTTGGATCCGTAAGACTAGGCAAGTTGAAAGTTCGATTCACACTTGTTTTTATTTTAATTGACACTTCCATGAAAATTTATCAGAACAAATATAATAACAAGCTATATCATTGAATCAAGCAAAACTGTAACTAACAATATTTAGAAAGAATTGTCCTACTATCAAAATTCTAAAGTCGCAACTGTTAATCGAAGGATCGAGCCAAAAAAGGCCCTTCTACGTTCGTGACAGGCTGCAAATTTCTTTGCAATTCCATGGATGTCAAGATCATCAAACTCTGACTGGTAAATGTTTAGCAGTATGACATTGTTTAGTCTTTCTTGCCCCATCGTCGCGCGAAGGTACGATTTCAGTCTCCTGAGCACTGAGAACGTACGTTCCGCCGTTGCGCTAGTTGCTGGAACTGTAAGGAATAGCCTAAGCAGCTTGTCAACCTCGGAAAACAATTTACGGTTGTTGGGATTTTCAGCAATTAAACTGCACAGGGTTTCAAGTTTGGTGACCTCCTTTATTGGCACTGCAGAATTCGAACATTTAACCAGATCGGGCAGCATCTTCAAATGTAACTCCAGACGAACCAAGTCAAGATCGTTCGCGTAAATGTCAGAAATCGATTCTTTAAGACAAAGTGATTTCCATTGGCAGCTCTTAAAAGTAGTTGTTCAATATCTCGAAGCAACGTGAAGCTTTTCTGGTCAAATCGCCGAACAAGTTCTTGATATACAAGATCGAGAACTTCAAAATATTGCTGGCGGTGAAATGCTTTTGGGCTGCCAAAGTCATGCCCTGGAGCACCATCATCAAATCTTGCTGGTACTTTTCGTTGCCGCGCGAGAAATGGAGCTTTCGTTTTACCTTCGGACTCCTTTACTACGCGGTCGTAGAAACCGTTAAACTCTTTATCTGAACGCATGCGCTTGTAATAATTGCCTGTAAGATTGGAAGAATTAATAGCCTCTTGGATGTTGCAATCTTTACTCTGCAAGGTTCGAGATAATTCTTCACCTGGACTAAACACAAGGTAGGACAATCTTAAACCAAACAGAGTTGAGAACTTCTTGAGTCTTCTAAGCATACCATCTGCTTTTAGAGCAACATCTCCACCTTCGTCAACAACATCGTTGCAGGTTTCTTTTAGAGCCTCGTAGTTGTCCAAGACAGCTTTAATAGCGTCACTTCGAACTGTCCAACGAGTTGGGCAAAGAGGTTTAAGATTCTGGTGGCCATAAAAGATTGTTTCCTCATCTTCCATTTGCTTTTCATTGAAGATTTCAGCCCTCTTTGGCGATTTGTTGACAATATGGACAGCTTCCCGGACCAAGTCTAAGGCATCTTGTATCAGACGAAATGACTTGAACACATAGTCTTGCAAACACAAATTAAGGCTATGGGCCAAGCAGTGAACTGGTATTGCACGTGGTTCCTCTTGCTGAATTTGAGTGGAAACACCATTAAATCTACCACTCATCGCCGCAGCTCCATCGTATCCTTGGCCACGACACTGATTTAAAGGTAAAATATAACGAACGAGAACATCCTTTAGGTGAGATACAATTGAATCAGCTGTGCAACTTGAAATTTGGAATAGACCTAACGGATCTTCGTGGATGTTATAATACTCATCTACTCAGCGACAGCAAACGACCAATTGCTCCTTATTGGAGATATCTCTAGTTTCATCTGCCATAAGACCAAAATATCCTGCCTCGCGGATTTTTACAAGAATCCCACGCAGAACTTCTTGGCCCATTAGAGAAATGATTTCATTTACAATTTGAGGAGACTGATAACGCTTTAACTCCAGCCACTTTGAAATTTCTGGGACATCTTCAGCCCTAGTTTTCAACATTTGATATAGGTTTCCGTCTTTATCTTTATGTCCTAAAATTATATTTAAATAACCTATAAAACATGCCAAGTGTATTGGTTGTGTGGACAACCAAATCAAATAATCAATAACAGCCTTCTTGTCTCTTACCTCGTAAAGGCATTCCTTGTCTGAGAAGGTATTTAATGGAAGATATCTCTTTTTTCAACAATGTGCGGTGCAATGCTTGAGAATTTTCAAGTTCAGTTGCTAACTTACTAGCAACTGAAGGTTGATGCATTAGGATAATTTTCTCCATGCTTTCCTTATGACATTGGCTACTCTCATGTTCTTTAAACCGCTGAAGAGCTTTCTTCCAATTACCAAAACCATCCAGAGTGAAGGCTTTTTCTTGTTTTGAACTGAATGTCAACAATCCTTTTTGCTTAGCTTTTCGCCAGTAGTGGCAAAAGACTAAATAGCTTGTGCCACATAATGTGATCCAAGAATAATTATTATACCAAACAACTTGAAATGTCCTAACCCGAAAATTTTTTCCAACACCAGAAGCTTGAGATGTTTTTTCCAGGATAGTTTTAGAACGTGGTTGAAAACGTTCGCTTGAGTCTTCAGCACAACATATATTTTTGCATTTAGCACTACCCTGGAAAATGAATTTCGTATGTGCATGATTAGCTGACATTAAGTTTGAAACCTAGCAGTAATACGTGAAATCCAGTACAATATAAGTTATGTTTGAAATACTTAACCTGTATATACAGTCTTTATAGTACTGATAAACTTTATATATAGATTATAGTCTTTATATAGAAATTATAATTATACCTGATGATCATTAATATTTTTATCCAAGACTGTTATTGGTTGGTGTTCTTCACCAAAACTTTCGTCTGCAGTATAAGTATAAAGTAAAATATATAACTTAGATATTTTAACATATTCTTCACTTTAGGATTTGGTGATTTACTGGCTTATAAAACAGAATAGGCAATATGTTGAGTCGCTAAAGTCATAAATATACTATACTACCCGTATACTATAAATTAAAAACGTAAAAGCACCTACCTTGGTTTGCCGAATCGCTAAGGTCTCTACGTTCGGTTTCTTCATCAGAAGACGCGGAAAGAGATGGGTTATCATCCTTGTGTTGACTTTCTAATTCTTTGCATTTAAAAAACTCTTTAATAGAACGAGAACGGCCAGCACTCATGTTTTATTCATATTTTGCTTCCGATTGCGCTAAATGATAACACTTAGCGAAGCAATTGCCGCTGCCTAAGTACCTAACACATCAAAACTCCGTGATAAAACAAATAAGCGCTCAAAAATTAAATCGCAATGAAAGAAAAATTTTATCCATGTAAATTTTGATCACAGATACGTGTATTACTAAAATGTATACACAATTGTGTATTATTAGAATATTGTGTATTATTAGAATATTGTGTATTATTAGAATATTGTGTATTATTAGAATATTGTGTATTATTAGAATTCTAAATACTTTCAGTTTCGAATTTCACTGCATTTATTGCAAATTGAGTAAATTCAATGATTTCTTGGGCGAAAGCTATCTCGGCCCCCCCTTACTAAAGGGCAAGGGGCGCGATGCCCCACCCCCCTGCGCCCCCCTTTCCGGCGTCCCTGCTTGCCGGTGCAATTTTGTTGCTTCAAAACCTGTTCTCAGTGGTGTCGCATTGCAGTTGACCGTAGACAGTCGGACTCCTCATTGATAGTCGGACGCATCATTGAACCGCGTCCAGGCCTCTGCGCGCTATCGATGGATCACTGCATACCCTGCGTAACCCACTGGTGCACCATATATCCATCACTTCACGTTGTTCGTCTTCGACCACGTGGAGAAAGATGGACGATTTGCTTCGCGATGCCATAGTGAATCTACAAACTTGATATTTGCTGTGTTGGTGTAATGTACTCAGATGAATAAGCTGCTTGTGATGTTACTCTGAGTGTATATCCACACCGGGCAGGCTTGAAAAACCTGCCTTGTGTGGATATACACTTAGAGTAAGAGCACATGAAGCATCTTATTCACCTGAGTACATTACACCAACACAGCAAATATCATGATTACTAGATTACATTGATATCGAAGGAACTAGACTCAGTTCCGGAAATATCACATACTCGAACCGACCTGACCGCGTAGCTCAGTTGGCAGAGCATCATGGGCTAGCTAGTGTTCTAAAGGTCGTAGGTTCGATTCCCACCGTGCCCAGGCATATTTTCAACCCTGCCCGGTGTGGATATCATACCTAATTTTAAGCATTTTGTATCACTGCACATTTTTGTGCAAAGTTTAGCGGAGCAGAAGCATGCACGCACTGAAAATTTCTGAACACACCCTTAATTATAATAATGTGGAAACGCAAAACAGGCTACAATTGATATTTGAACCAAGATACAGTGCATAGCACCCAGGGCAAATTAAATTAAGGGGTTAAGTCAAAATTTGACTAGGGGCATCACATAATTCCATCTTCGAACTCTAACACCATGATTAGTGGGTCTTGGAGAATCCTCCCCAGGAAGTTTTTGAAATCTGAGGTCCTCAAAATGGGCAAATCCTGCATTCTGGAAATTTAGTTGACCGTTATATCTATGTATATTTCACTGTAATTTTTGTGTTTGCGGCCTCCTCTAACTGGGACTCCAGGCAAAATTCCTCCCTCCACACCTCTGGGCGGCCTTACAAGCACCTGTAGTTACGACTATCTATGACACCATAGTTTCATTATCACATGCTTGCAGAACAGAAATATTTTCGTCTTGGCAAAGAAAAGGTGGCTTTAACAGGCGTGACAACTACCTCTTGAGGAGATCCAGGAGCATACACTCACAGAATGTTTGTGTGATGTTACTTTGAGTGTATATCCACACCGGGCAGGCTTGCAAAATATGCCTGGCCACGGCGCGATTCGAACCTACAACCTTTGGAATACTAGCCCATTTTTCAAGCCTGACCGGTGTGCGGGATATACACTCAGAGTAACATCACACAAACATCTTATTCACCTGAGTACATTACACCAACACAGCAGATTTCACTCACAGAATATTTTGTAATCTATGTCTCTCTCCCATCAGTGCTCTCTCCTCCGCAGAGCCTCCTTAAGTATTTACAAATAACTTACATGAAGTTTCCTGAATAAAAGTGAGCGCGCGCGGTGTGATGGCAAGATTCCTTGCGCGCTCACTTTTCCCTCACTAGAAACTTCATGTAAGCCTCTGCGGAGGAGAGAGGGTCGCGACAGTTGTTTGCAATAATATTATGCCGCTTCTCTCTGACTCTCTGAAATTGGCTTCCTTTGCGGGAAGCCATAAAATTGAAGTCCAAACAAGAACATGATTTAGCCGTCCTTTTGGGCCCATTGCTCACTTATTTATCATGATCGAAATTGCTTCACTAGAACATTTTTAATAATGTCTATGGAAAACTTTGTAATTTTCTGAACTAAAAGTTTATGGTTTTGAGGTGTTTATTTTATAAGATAGCAGGCGCTACAAAATGGCACTAATTGATTTCTCACGTCTGACAAACAACCAAAAATGAAAGTCCTTATTTCACCCTTTTATAGCTATGTTGAATACCTGAATATTAGGTTATCTTTTTCATTTGAGCATACAGATAACATTTCTGCACAATTAGTCCTTATGAAGGCTTATTTCAAACTAAAAAAGCGATCGTTTTTAGAGCCAGACTTCAAAAGAGAACGCGTGTCTGACATTTTATAGCAGCCTACATTGGCGCACAAAATAATTTTGGCTAAAAACCGTTGCTTTTCCAACAAAAACATGAGAAAATTGAGCTAAAAGTCTTAACTTAATATGTATGTTTAAAATGGTTTTCTTTTTATGGTGTTTTTCAGTGCTTTGAGTAGAGAGGTTAATAATAGCTTTTGTTTTTGTCACCACAATTTGCCTTTGAAAATCTCGGCTGTCATTGTCTGTGTTAAAAACACCTCAGAAAATTCCTATTTTCTCACCTTCCCATCCTTGGTTTATATTGAAAATAAATAGATTCTACTTCTAGTACCATATGTCCTTTTAAATATATAAATATATTCGAAGTAATTAAAACTTGAAAGATGTACAAGCACTGTGTTAATTTTGGCTTGCACACTTTGTTGAATTTGAACACTGTCTTTAATAGTTACTGCTCTAAATTTCATGTTGTAAACATCTTGCCCAAAAAAAAGCAAAGGAGTATGTTTTATAATTCTTGATTATTTTCTAATTCATATCCCAATAGATGAAAATTGGTTATAATATAGATAGATATGTACTAATTTAGTAAATAATTTTTTTTTGGTTTTTATATAAATTTATGGAGATATTGCCTCTTTTAATAGTTTAAGTGATGAGTGACATGAAAAACAAAGTGTCACTGCTTTACAAATAAAAATTCTCATTAAAAAAACTAATGATATATATAGGTATGCAAATTCATTTAAACTAAATTTAGTCAATCATATATCAATAATATTTGGTTCAAAAGACCAGTTTTTTTCATGTAACTGTTTCTGAGATATTGCCATTTTGGTGAAAGCTCTTGAATTCAATGACGTATTCGCCATATTGTTTGCGCGTTGGGAGGTAGAAACATTGTAACAGGTTGCGGCTTAATTAATGAATTAAATTATTTAATTCACAATAAACATTTTAGTAAATTTTTTAATTTACAATAAACACTTAATTAAAACTTTTACAAACACTTCAAAAAGCGTACCGACCTCTCTACATACGTAAAAACAACGTTCCCCTAACTAAAAAACAGTTTCTTTCACTACAACTGAATGCCTTAACAAACGCATCCATAGTCACTAAAAGTTCTCCTCGCTGACTGAACGCTTCTCCCTTGCTCTTCGATTCTGGAACCAAATGCGGACTCTACGTTCTGACAAATTCAACTGTGAAGCCATCCGTAATCTATCTCCCAGCGTCGGATACTTTACACCACTGTTAAACGTTCGCTCCAAAACATCAACCTCGTATTCCGAAAACTTGTGTCGCGTACGTTTTCTAGGCGCCATTCCTAAACAACAAAACACAAAACATTAATATCAAATGTCATCGCTGATATTTTCGCACGCCGTACATACATACCAGGCCATACGGAAAGCGGTGAAACCCCAGTCAATGAAGGGGACACGGGAGCCTGAACCATAAACTGCTGAGGTACAAACCAACTCCAAGGCAACACATACGGTGAAACCACAGGTAACGGCATCGGTACATTATGCTCACTCATAGTTTGCTGTTCGTACTGAAACTCTCCCCCATTTACATCCCTTGCCCTATTTACATCCTCTTCCTCACTCATACCCGTCCGACTCATATTTACTAATATTCTGGCAGCAACCGAATTCTCCATTTTAAAACCCCTTCTTTCCAGACAAGTATTAATCACTCAATGGCTTCCGTGCGGTAAAACTGTAACATTTTTTACCGCCTTATACCGTTCCAAAATAACAACTTTGCTAATTATTATTCATTAATAAAATACCTTAACGGCCAAACACTCGTCTAAGGGGCCAATTTATACATGGAGGTTTTCAGCCCGGGATGAAATTTCAGCCCGGCAAACCGGGATGAAATTTCAGCCTAGGGCCCCTATAAAATCAATATAAAATGAATTTTACGATTGCATGGAAACAATTTCAACCCGGGCTGAATTTCAGCTCGGGTTGAGATTTTCATCCCGGTTTATGTCACCTGGGATGAGATTTTCAGTTCTGTCAAGCGGGATTTTCATTATAAATTCTAAGCAAATTGTAAATTTCGACATACTAAAACGCTTTTTTCTGATCATCAGCATAATATTCTGTCAAAACTTCCCCAAAGTCCAGGAAATGGCATTTCAGAGACTCGAAATTTAAAAATTTCCTCGGGCCTCCAGCCCTCGTTTTCTGCTCCCAATAAACAAAAGCTCCATATATACCGCACTGTTTCTGTAATATGTCTGTGCGTAAAATATGCATATTTTAGTTTGTAAATTGCGTCTTCATTTTCCGAATAGCAAACACCTTCGTGGCTTAGTATGCCATGATATATTCGGAAATTTTTTTCGTCATTCGGAAATTTTTGGCCTACACTCCCCCCCCCCCCCCCCCCCCC
>CACRXK020013547.1:0-13938 GCA_902702795.2 Paramuricea clavata
CAGGTTCCATCAACACAGATATTGGTTCTAGTTCTTGTTTCGTATCGCTACAGGTACTATACGTTTAGTTTTAGGCCTTATAAATACAACTGATTGCGTATATACTCGCGTTTACAGTAGAGACCTTACTTAAGTCACGGGCTTAAGTCTCATGTATATCAGCTGTGTCGTGTTATGCAAAAACACCGCCGCGTGTCTCCGGCTTTAGCGTCTTTTAATTTGTTGGTACGGAAATCGATAAAACTTGAAACGTTTATAAACACCAAAGTGATCTATTTTGTTTGTGCTTATACGCATGCTTTTGGATAAATGTGTGTTGCCCGTTTTTGTATATTATTGTTCACTGCTTTATACCATTCTGTGCAGATCCGTTGAAACGGTTACCGAATATCGTTTGAACGGTTTCTTAATTTCGTTCGAACGGTTTGTTAAAGCCGTTCGTAGAGCCGTTTAATTTTTTGTCTTTACCCGTTCGTATTTTTTACTCAAAACGTCTAAAACGTTTTTATGATCCGTTGAAACGATTTGACAAAACGTTTACTATCCGTTCGTTAACCGTTTTTTTGCCCGTTTTAATGCAAAATCGTTAACGTACGTTTTCCCAAGGAGGGTCACATATATTCATTATCTACAGTGTAGTAATTATTTCGATTTGTTAAGTTTGTTTATGAATCAATTATTTTGTTTGTGCATTAATTATTTTGTTTTGTTTTTAATTGTTTATCAAAGACAAATATTTGGAAAATCGTTTCATATACAAGAGCTTTGAAGCAATTTTTGTTTGAAGAAATGAGAAATATTAATTTACTGCATGGGGAAATCGCGAATATAGAACAAGTTTCCTTTGAATAATTAATGTTTATATATTTTGTTGCTTTCACTTTTTGTCTAAAACAAGGCTAACTTGTTATCCTTTACAACCAAGCTCTAAGTTTCCTAAATTACCCTGTTTAATTTAAGAAAAAACTAAAAATGTAAAGGAGAGCAAATTGATTTGAAAACGGTGCTGAAATTACCTAAGAATTTGAATTTACTATGTTTTATTAAGTAAAATAATTAACATTTTACGAAGCGTTTCAAATTAAATTTTATTTCAAATCAAAGCTCACAAAATGCAGAATAACATATCTAAAGTATATATTTCGGAAATTCATTGTTGTATAGTTAAAAGTACTAATCTTTCAACTATTTTGCCGTTTCATACAAAGAAATATAAAATTCAAAATTTAGTGTTGGCTGTCTCCGAATACCTCATGTTAATTCAATGTTTGGAAAACATATTGACGAGGGGTTGCTGCATGCATGTATTTCTAGCTTTTAAATTACTTCGCCAATAACTCATATGATGGGTCGTTCTTTAAATCAGTTAATTTTTATGTCTGATAAAGAGTTCTCCTTCTAGGAATAGCTAATGCAAGACCAATCATAAAGAAGATACCAAACAAAGCACTCTATGATATTGGAGAGGAGGTGAACTTAACTTGCAGAGCGGAAAACACTACCGATGGGTATGAAATGGAATGGTACAAAATCATTTCAAATAGAGAGGAATTTAAAATGAATGAAGCTGAGACCAAACGGGTACGCGAAATTGAACATAAAACTTTGTTGTTGAAGTCATTATCATCGCAGAATGCGGGGACCTACAAGTGTAACATATCCTTTCTTGGGTATAGAGCCTCTGAGTTGGTAAATATAAGCGTTAAAGGTAATAATCATCAAATTTTTTATTAGCATTTCTTTGAATTTTAATTTTTCCCGCTTCTGTTATTTCCGCGAATTTTATCCTGACATGAATGCGACAACTTTGAGTCGTACCAGAGCCAGCAATGCAAGTACGCGCATTTCCGGCCAATAATAATACCGCTTCCGAAGTGAGAATTAACCATTTTTTGCCATAATCAACTGCCTTTTTGGCACATGCAAGTGTTCGCGGAACATGGCCTCGACTGGCATGTCTAATAAGAAAAAAATGCTTGGCCAGCAGTGTCACAACCCTACCAAATTTTCATAAACTCATGAAAAATTATCAATAATATATGCTTCCTTCAATTTCAACTTGTGCAGAGAGAACAATCATTGCTTAATTTAAAGTAAATAGCGAAAAAAAATTTTAAAAATGTAATTTTTTGTTACTCTTCTGGATTTAATCCCAAAAACGTTATGGAGAGAAGCAACCAGTGATCTGCTGGCATGGGGGTTATGGGTCATACTTCATCCTCCTTGTGAAGAATTTCAGGTGGTGCAAAAATATTTACGGGGACGCCGACACTGCATATAGAATTAAACCAAAATTGTCAATTCAATTTAAAAATTTGCGAAAATTTGTACCGATTGTAGCCAAATTTTAATTTGAGTTGCAATTGGCCTTCTCTGACGCACAGCAGCGGGCCAGCTCGCCACTGGCGAAATGCGATCGTATACCATAAATTACAACTTCTTTTGAAACTTTCGGCAATTTGCTAAGTAGACACTTATATTGGTAATTTCCAATTCAAAATATAAACTCAATTTGTATCATTCTGCCGGTAGAAACACGACCATTTTCAAAAAATCAGCTTTTGATAATTTTAGGAATCCTGAATGGTCAAGTTTTAATATATCGCCTGAAAATTCCAAAGTAATTCATATCGCTCTCCATGGTTTTTGCATGCATTAAGCACACAATTAATGGCCTTTGCTGAGTGATTAATATCGATTGATTCATCGTTTTCTTATTACATTATCTCTCAACTTTCAAGCATGCATAATCTAATTCAAATGCTTAATTTTACTGCAGCCCCATTGAAACCTGATATTCAAATGCTGAATGAACAAAATAATTTCCATGCTAATGAAGGAAAGGGTTTTTCACTAACCTACAACGTGTTGTCTTACCCAGCCTCTGATATTAAATGGTGGAGATCTAAAGATGGAAAAGTATATGACTTGATAACTCAGTGTTTGGCGTCAAAAAAGTGCGAAAATCACGGAGGAAAAGATCATATAACAAAGACAAGTTTCGAAATAAAGGATCTTAAATTTCCCAATGATAATTTGCTCTACAAATGTAATACAAGTAACGACTATGGAAGTGACTCAAAAACCTTTCAATTAAATGTTTACGGTAATGTAAATATGTTATAATGAAACCACTTCTGTTTCTACTAGACAGGCTCAACTATATTACTGAATTTCAAATGTTCATTTCTATAGACATCTGGCATGTGTCTGAGGAATAAAATGACTAAAAGAGTTTAAATGTTTTGATTACAACTAGTACGAGAGCTGAAATATTTTTATTGTTTTTGGTCTTTTTTGTTTTGTTGTTGACATAAGCTATAACACGACACTTCGCATTTCGTAAATATTCTTCCACTTCGGTAAATAATTTTTAATTAAGATTAATTTCTTTACAGTGAAACCTGAGATTAACATGGAGAAGACATATAGATTCAAAGAAGGGCTGATAATTAATTGTTCATTAAAGAGAAGTAATCCTCCAGAAGTAAATTACACCTGGTATTCATGTAACACTCCCAACTGTGTCGGGAAAAGTTTGTCCGAGACATCTATCTTACGACTTGACAGTCAACCAAAGTCTGTTATGAAGTATCAGTGCAAAGCCAAAAACGCTGTTGGCAGTGCATCTAAAATCATTGAGGTGTTTAAATCCAGTAAGTCTACCTTATCGAAATTATAGATTGAATTGTGCAATGCCGTGCGAATACGCTAGATCACCAATTGTAATTATGACAATGGCTATTATATAAAGCTAATTTAATTAAGGTTGTCCCAGAGTATAAGGAAGGACAGTAGTGACACTTCCGTCGGATCCTTTGAAGTTTCTGTCTTCGCGCATATTGCATTGCGCATTTTGCTCTGTCTGTAAACTGCACGTTCTGGACAATAAGCACGCTGAACTGGCTAGTCCTATGCAATAAACTGCAAGTTTTTGCATAAAATGACGAGGACACGTTGTACCGCTAAGTGGCACTACTGTCTCTCTCTATACTGTGGTTGTCCTTTCAAAGTTAAAACCCTCAACTTCTAAACGCGATTAGCCTGCGTAGCGGTTCTCAGGGAAAGGAGAGCCTGCACGAAACTCCATGCTTTGCCGTTTTTACTAGTTCTTCCAGAGAACGAGAAGTCTAATTGGAGTTCAAAATAAAAAATATGCTAGTTCATGCTAAAATAATCATTGATTAACTGCCTGATTGTGAACAAACACGGTGGATGCATTTGAGAGGTATTTCTTGAGTTTTACATTCAAAAGACCTTAAAGGCCACGATTCACATTTATGGATGAAAAAAAAGGTGTTACGAACTTTGTTCATGAAGCTCTAGAGATAGTGGTTGTGGTGTCTTCGTTGAATTACTGTCGGTTAGCCGCTTCTCTTTCACGATCGTGTTCGTTTTCATCGACGACAAAAGATTTTTTCTTGATGATTTTGTAGCTGATAATTTTGTGCGAACAAGACTTGCTTTCTGACGGCTTCAGACACCTTTCTTGACGGCTTCAGACACCTTTCTCTTCCCAGCATCCCTCGAAACTTTAACATTTACATGACGGTTGACAGCTGTCGAATCTCATGGCTAGAAATGAAGTAAAACATGGCTGACAAGCATGCGCGTTTTACGCTTTCACCAAATACATTAAGAATGCCGGCGTTATATAGATTTTATAAGAGAAAATTCAACACACCCATTTTGTGTTCGATCCGGTAAAGAAGTTACGCGGTCTCATGTCTAAGAATTTATCAAATAAGACCAGTATCAACTCCCGAAAATCTGGCGTCAATCCGAGTAGCGTGGATATGTTCCCGAGAGATTTATATTTCTACGTCTCACTTTGTATATAAACGCCTACTAAATCGACATAATTTGCCGAAGTGAGGTTTTCCTAGATGTAAATTGGCCACATATATTTCGACTTTTCGCATTGAACCACGTCTACGCATATTCGAGTTGGACAATACCTTGGTTTTAGCAGCATTTAAGTGCTCAACGACTTCCTTAAACCTGTTCCGGAACGCCTTGAAACATAGCATTTTCATGCCGCAGATTCGTCGAAATTTAGTCCACCAAGCGCTGAGAAATAGTTGCTAATCTGGCATAAACAAGCAAAATATTGCATTTCCACTTCGCTTCGCTTCTTGCTGCTATTTTATATTCCTGAGTTGTTACTAGGTTACCATGCAGGATCTATAAACGCTGCATGTATTATTATTAATTTGCTCGTATATTCATCAGTAAAAGTTGGTTGGGCAAGATGGCGGTCAGGAAACAGGCCTCTAAGCTTGCTGCGCATAAGTTAAATAATTCTACTCAAAATTTTCCCAGTAAGCCAGTTCGATCAAAAATTCAAAAACCTAACGATACAAGGCGGGCTAAGGAGGAAGAGGATGGTATGGATGTGAAAGGAATGTTCGATATGATAATGAAAAAGCTTGGGAAGCTTGACATAATCATCAGCCGCATGGGAGCAATGGAGAAGGACATAAAAGAAGTTAAGAGCTCGGTCGAGTTCGTTCTCTCAGAGGTTCAAGACCTTAAAGAAGAAAATAAAATCTCCAAGAAGACAGAGGAAGAAACAAAAAAAAGACTGGAGAAACTGGAACAGATGAAGCCTGTGTTAAACAATGCGTCATTGACCTTTAGACAAGGTCAATGCGCGATAATCTTATAATCTACAATCTAAAGGAAAATAAGGGCCAGTGTTGCCAAATTTAATTAATTCCCTGATAACGTGCGAATTCTGGCAAATGCAAGAAAAGTAAAGGTACGGGTATAGCTGTTTCGGAACAGTTCCCGGAAGAAATTGTGGCAGTAATGAAACATTTATATACCTTAAACCTATATATACCTAAACCTATATATATATACCTTAAACCTATATATACCTTATAATTATACCTAAATATACCTTAAACATTTCGATCAATAATAACAATATAAAACAAGTCAAAAACACCACATTTCTAGGAATCGTTATTGATGAATTTTTGATATGATGTAATCACTTGGATTTAATTACCAAAAAATATTAAATGTGCGCAATTATTTCCAGGATTGGACATTTCACCAATTTAAATTCCTTAAAACTAATATATTATGTTTGGTCTATCCATATTTAACCTGTGGTAATTCTATCTGGAGTAACACCTACAGTCCTCGTATTCAAAAGTAAGTGAATATTCAAAACTTGCAGCTCGACAACTGGCCTAAATAGTTGGTTATAGCGCTGCACCGGAATCGCAGGGCTGCAGGTTCAATTTCTGTCAGGGACCTAAAAGTTGCATTTTTTGCTTCCGTTCCTGGTTAGGTCCAATACTGCAATGTATATAAATTTCCACTCAACGACAAACAACCTGGCATGCATCCTGGGCACAGTGACGAATTTTCCTGCACTTTTTCTTGTGCTTTACTATCACCCATTTATAAATAAAATAAGCCTCGAATTTGGATTTGAAGTGTTCTTTTTTAATTTTTGAGTCACGTAACGTTTTTGCAGTCTTAGATCTTTCATCGTCCATTCTACTAGCAAATTAAAACTTTTGGTAACTATTTTTTGAGAAAATCAGGAGTTCGCCTTCCTTAATATTGGGTCATTCCAGAAAACATCCATACCACCCCCACGGAGGAAATAGGAAGTTTACCCCCCTACCCCCTCCGGATGTCCTAATACATTTGCTATTATCAGAAACAATTTTTTCTCCCTTCCCCCTCCGGACGGCAGAAATTTCCTCCGTGGGGGGTGTAATATAGCTAATTAATATGCTAATAACTAATCCAAATAAGAATAACTAATCAGTATTCAATATATAGTTCACAAACACTATAACACGCGTTTATCTCGTTTTATTGAGTCTTAAACACTACATTCTGGCGACGAGGATACACAATTGGAGTTAGTAAACACGTTTAGTCAATCTACAACGTCAAAACATCGAATTTCAAAGCGCAAATTCGTATAAAAACAAGATTTTCGTGTGACCACGAGGAAGCCATTTCGCACCATTTTCACAACAACAATATATTTCGATATATTTTTCGTATAAAGTCGTTCGCCGTTTTCTACATCTATCCATGGCAGCTACTAGTTTCTCCTTGCCGACATTCCCGCCATTCGATGTCCATGCCGATGGAAATACCGGTCATCGCTGGAAAAAATGGCTAGGCCGCTTTGAACGGTTGCTTGTGGCGATGAATATTACCGACAAAAAACAACAACGTGCGATGCTATTACATTTCGCAGGACCGGCTGTTGACGAAATTTTTGACACCCTTTCAGACACTGGCGAAGCGAAAGACTACGACAAAGCGATAGAAGCACTCAATGCCTATTTTATTCCGCACGTAAATACGGCGTTTGAAGAATATAATTTCCGCCAAGCGAAGCAAAACCAAAGCGAAACCCTAGATGCCTTTCATACACGTTTACGTCAGCTATCGCAAAATTGCTCGTTTACAGATGTCGATAAAGAGATAAAGAACCAAATAATCGTTGGTTGCTCATCACAGAAACTTCGAAGAAAGGCTCTACGTGAAGACCCGACCTTAAAGAACCTTTTAGACGCAGGGAGAGCCGAAGAAACGAGTCAAATACAAGCGCAATTCGTGGAGAAACAAGAGTCAAGTCAAAATATCAACGCCATTAAGACGGGCGCTCTCGAGAAACATAACCCCTCGCCTCGCGACATGAGAAAACCACAAAATCAACGTCACGGCTCAAATTATCAAAGAAATTTCAACAAACCCCACACATCAACTTGCCGCAACTGTGGTGGTGGTATCTACCCCCATGCCCGAGATTGTCCAGCCAAAGGAAAAGAATGCCATTCCTGTAAAAAAACTGGCCATTTTGCAAAGGTATGCCGATCGACCCCTAAACACAAACCTCACGAACACCGGAACAGAGTCAACAACCTTTCTGAACAACCGAGCACTAGCCCTCATGATGTCAACCCTGATTACATTTTCACTTTGAAAAACAATTCGAACAGCAAAACCCAACCCCCCAAATGCCAAGTGTTGGTTAAAGAGCACCTTATTGATGTCATTATTGATTCTGGAGCTTCGGTAAACATCATCGACGAGTCCACATACAAGCAGCTCAACCAAAGTAACACCCTACCTCTCAAGCAGCCTGAGTCCAACATCTTCCCCTACGGTACAAGTGTCCAGATACCCATTCTTGGAATGGTCATGGCTACAATTCAGTTCCAGTCCACAACTTTGGATGCCAATTTCTATGTTGCCAAGGGAACCGGTGGAAATCTCTTAGGTTGCCAAACAGCCGAACAGTTAGGAATTTTAAAGATAACCATTAACACAGCAGTTAGCTCTTACAACGCTCGCATTGAAGATGAGTTCCCGAATTTGTTCGGTGGTATTGGGAAGATAAAGAACACCCAAGTCCAGTTACATATCGACACCGATGTTACACCCAAACAGCAAAAACATCGTCGCATTCCATTCCACATCCGAAAGGACGTTGAAAAGGAACTCCAGCGTTTAGAAGACCTTGATATCATTGAGCAAGTTGATGGTCCGACACCATGGGTCAGCCCAATCGTTGTGGTACCCAAGAAAACTGGAGAGATCCGATTATGTGTGGACATGCGTGAAGCGAATAAAGCAGTGCAAAGAGAAAAACACCCCATGCCAACTGTCGACGAGTTAATCACAGACCTCAATGGTGCCACAGTGTTTAGCACCCTAGATCTTGCCTCAGGTTACCACCAACTGGAGTTACACCCTGAATCCCGCCATATCACAACCATTACCACTCACGTTGGACTTCGACGTTACAAGCGACTAATGTTCGGCATTAACGCAGCCTCGGAGATATTTCAGAATGCAATTGCAAACCTACTGGTTGGATTACCTGGTTGTAAGAATATTTCGGACGACATCATCGTCTATGGTCGAGATGACAAAGAACATGATGAGAACTTACGAGGCGTGTTAAACCGCTTACAAGACAACAACGCCAAATTAAACGGTGAGAAATGTTCCTTCCGTCAGCACCAAGTAGTATTCTTTGGGCACACATTCAGCGCAAGTGGAGTTCAGGCAGACCCAAAGAAGATCGACATAATCCGGAATATGCAACCTCCAAGAAATGTCAGCGAAGTCAAGTCCCTTCTCGGAATGACCCAGTACGTATCTCGGTTTATTCCCAACTATGCCTCCATCACAACACCCTTGCGTACCCTGACCCACCAGAACGCCAAATGGCAATGGCAAGCGGAACAAGAGAATGCTCTGAAAAAACTTCAACACGAGCTTACGAATGATCCTGTTATGGCTTACTTCGACCCTTCGAAACCAACCACCGTCATTGTGGATGCCAGCCCCTCGGGTTTAGGAGCACTGCTTACTCAAGAAGGCAGAGTTACCAGTTATGCAAGTCGTGCACTTTCCAGTGTAGAATCCCGCTATTCACAAACTGAACGCGAGATGTTAGCCGTTATATGGGCTATCGAACACTATCATCTTTACCTGTATGGCGCTAAGTTTATTGTCATCACCGACCACAAGCCGCTACTCGGAATCTTCAAAAGTCAGAAACCGACTTCAGCGAGAATTGACCGCTGGAAACTAAGACTGATGCCCTATGATTGCGAAGTTGTTTACAAACCAGGGAAAGATGCAGAAAACCCTGCCGACTTTCTCAGCCGTCACCCCAACCCTGTTGTTTCTTCGCCCACCGACAACACCACCGAAGCCTATATCAACTATTTGTGCATCAACCTCATCCCCAAAGCTATGAAACTCGACGAAGTGAAGAAAGAAACTGCTAACGACCCAGTCCTTTGCAAGCTTTCTGAAGCAATCACACACAACCGATGGCTCGATCCTGAAGTGAAACCGTTCGTTAACGTAAAGGACGAACTGTCTGTCTGCAATGGATTAATCGTCAGAAACCACCGCCTGGTGCTACCTCATTCACTGCAGAGCCAAGCCATAGATCTTGCACACGTAGGCCACCAAGGCATAGTCAAAACGAAAATGCTACTTCGTGAAAAGGTCTGGTTCCCCTCCATAGATAAGATGGTGGAACAGAAAGTCAAGACGTGCCTGCCGTGCCAAGCAGCAACCACAGGTACCCATCGACATCCAGAACCCTTGAGCATGACACCGCTGCCCGACGCACCATGGCAAGATGTTGCTGTCGACTTTGTTGGTCCGTTCCCAACAGGCGAGCTGCTACTCGTTGTCATCGACGAATTTAGCCGATTCCCCGAAGTAGAAATTGTCACCACTACGAGCACAAAAGCTGTCATCCCAAAGCTGGATAACATATTTTCCCGCCAAGGTGTTCCTGTTGTTCTTAAAAGTGATAATGGTCCGCCATTTAACAGCTCGGAATTTGAACAATTTGCCAGTTACCTTGGTTTCGAACATCGCAAAGTCACTCCGTATTGGCCAAAGGCGAATGGAGAAGTGGAACGGTTTATGTGCACCATTGAAAAAGCCATACGTACAGCACACATCGAAAAGAAGAACTGGAAACAAGCCTTGTATCAATTTCTCCGCCAGTACAGAGCCACACCGCACAGCACGACGAATGTGTCACCATCCGAGGCCCTGAACAATCGAAAGTTGAAGATACCACTTCCGAGTATTCCAAAAACTCTGCAACAAGAAACCCAAGATCCAATGCGAAAACGAGATCAAGAAAAGAAAGAAAAGATGAAGAAATACTCAGATCATCGACAACACTCGAGAACAACTGACCTGAAGATAGGAGACACAGTCCTGATCCGCCAACCAAAGAAGAACAAGCTTACCCCACCATTTAACCCCAAACCATTCACTGTTGAAGCTCGGAAAGGAACTATGGTTACCGCCAAACGTGGTTCGAAGAAGATAACACGCAACATATCCTTCTTCAAAAAGATTGATAATCGTGTAACGGATAGTTCAGATGACGAAGATAATGATGACGATTTTGATTGCGACCGAACCAACGAAGACCAACTCAATCAAGAACCTGTTCATTTACGAAAATCCCAGCGAGAAAGAAGACAACCAAATAGACTTGGATTTTGAACATTGAACTATCAATGACTATAGACACATATTGCATGTTAACAGTTGAAATTTGTTTCAGTTTAAATTCCTATTGTCGTTTCGGGTAGAGGAGACATTTTGAATAACATATAACGTGAAGAACAGAGAACCTATACTAATGTGGGGAGGGATGTAATATAGCTAATTAATATGCTAATAACTAATCCAAATAGGAATAACTAATCAGTATTCAATATATAGTTCACAAACACTATAACACGCGTTTATCTCGTTTTATCGAGTCTTAAACACTACAACTTCACTCGATCTAACTGAAATTCCAATTCAGCTATTTTATTCTTTAGAGGTTGAACGACCTTGTCAATTTCTTTATCGACGACAGACTCGACTGTATCGCACACCACTTCGGAGACGATTGTCTTAGTCGTCAATACAAGCATATCTTGAAAACCTTTTGAACTTAAGAAACTTTGGAATTGCTGTGTAATTGCTTTATTCACTAAGTCTCCAAACGCATCGGACTTAAAATAAGTATCTAAATCTTTACGCGAATGACTTCGAGTATTTACGCGTCCTTCTTCGTCCCCCATCTTTCGGCTCTCGCAACAACTACACGAGCCTTTTTAATGCTTGCTGTACAGGGCTGCTACAGGATTAATAAATCAAACCATGATGCCAAACACTCCAAACTTGAGCTTAAAAGAAGAATAGCATCGAAACAAGCAAAAGAAAACCAAAATAATTTTGAAATATTTGTCTTGACCGGGAGCAATTTAAATACGTCTTGCTCCGACGAAGGTCGTCAATGTGTCATAATACGCAGATCTTAATTTAATCGATTGCTTTTTTTTGCCTTTTGGGTTTACACAATTGGGCACACTTCGTTGGTTTTGTGTGATCTGAATTCTATAGTGCTCGTGTAAATGTCTGCGTATATAGCCTAGTCGATCCTATAGTTGGTTTATCTGGTAGTGGCCAGAAGTGATTTATCTCTGGTAGTGGCCAGAAAGCATTTGATCTGATATGGGCCACAAGACAATGTTATCTGGTAGTGGCCAGAAGTGATTTTATCTGGTAGTGGCCAGAAAGCATTCGATCTGGTATGGGCCAGAAGCCGATGTTATCTGGTAGTGGCCAGAAGTGATTTAACCTGGTTGTGGCCAAACGCGATTTTATCTGGTAGTGGCCAGACGCGATTTTATCTGGTAGTGGCCAAAAGTGATTTTATCAGCTGGTAGTGGCCAGAAGTGATTTTGTCTGGTAGTGGCCAGCGTTCTAATTTTTATCTGGTAGTGGCCAGAGTTGCATTTTATCTGGTCGTGCCCAGAATTGAGTATATTTAGTAATGCGTATAATATTTTTAATTTTGTGTTTGTTTGTCTATCTGGTTGTGGCCAGACTAATAAGTAGTAATATAGGTACCGATCGATCCGGATTTTTGAGGTGGTGGATGAGGTGGTGTGAGGTGGTGGAGTGTGAGGTGGTGGAGTTTGAGGTGGTGGATGTCCACCACCTCATTTATAATTAATATTCATACAAATGAGGGTGAGGTAATTAATATTCATACAATGAGGAGGAGTGAGGAGGAGGAGTGACGAGGAGGCGTGAAGAGAAGGAGTGAGGAGGAGTGAAGTGAAGTGTGAGGTGGTGGAGTTTGAGGTGGTGGATGTCCACAACCTCATTTATAATTAGTATACAATACGTTGCTAACCTTCTAAAACATATTGATGAACTGAGACTAGTAATGCATAATAATGATATTGACGTACTCGCAATTAACGAAACTAGAATGGATAGTACTATACCAATTGAATTGATATCCCTATCCGGTTATACTTGGGTTTCCAAAGACAGAAATAGATCTGGTGGTGGTGTTGGCTTTTTCATACGTGATACAATTAATTTCCAGCTTAGATCTGACCTTAACGATCCTAATATTGAAATCTTAACAATTGAAATTACCAAAAACAAAAGCAAGCCATTTCTACTTACCACATGGTATAGGCCACCAAACGACCCTATCGACACACTTTATAAATTTGAAAATTGCCTTAAATTGATTGATAATGAAAATAAAGAAAGCATTATTTTAGGTGACGTTAATTCGGATATCCTAAGTAGCAATCCTTCACATCTTGTCTCTGAGATGAATTTCATCACTAATCTTTATCAATACGAGCAATTGATAAATGAACCTACAAGAGTCACAAAAGACAACGCAACTTTGATTGATCACTTTTATACAACAAAACCAGACTTAATAATTTCTAGTAGGGTAAGAATTATCACTATTAGTGACCACTACTTAATTTACGGTATTCGTAAATTTTATACAACCAAGGGAGCCCCGGAAGTTGTAGAATATCGGGATTTCAAGCACTTTAATGAAAACAATTTTCTTTTTGAATTGGAATCATTATCAAGCCTAAATTTAGACCATTTAGATCCCAACATTTCTTGGTTAACTTGGAAAAATAAATTTCTTCATATTTTCAATAAACATGCACCCTTAAAAAAACGTAGAGTGTCTAAGAAACGTGTACCTTGGTTAACCCGTGAGTTAAAATATTATAAACGCCAAAAAGCATATCTTAAACGAAAGGCAACTTTATCTAACTTAGACGGCGACTGGGCAGCCTATAAATCATTGAAGAATCATTATAATAGATTGATTAAAAGTACAATGCGTCAACACTATCAAGAAAAGATACATAATAATTCAGGTGATATTAAGAAAACATGGAAAATAATCAATGAGGTGATTAACAAGTCAAAAAAAGCCAATAAAGCACTACAGCTTAAAAATGAAAATAAAGAAATTATTGATCAAGCGGATATCCCAAATCAGTTTAACAAATATTTCATTGAATTAGGGGATAATTTATCTAATGATATACCCTTATCAACGTCAACTCC
>CACRXK020013548.1:0-13937 GCA_902702795.2 Paramuricea clavata
CCAGCTTACTATGATAACCAGCTTACTAGGATAACCAGCTTACTATGATAACCAGCTTACTAGGGTAATCACCTTACTAGGATAACCAGCTTACTAGGATAACCAGCTTACTAGGATAACCAGCTTACTAGGATAACCAGCTTACTAGGATAACCAGCTTACTAGGGTAACCAGCTTACTAGGATAACCAGCTTACTAGGGTAATCACTAGGATAACCAGCTTACTATAGGGTAACCAGCTTACTAGGGTAACCAGTAAGCCTAATCACTAACCAGCTCACTAGGGTAACCCGATCGGGTTACCCTAGTAAGGGTAACCCACGGGGCCGCAGTAATTGGCCAAGGCTCGGTTACGGACTCCCTGCCATTAATTGTATTATATTTATTTATTTACAAGGCAAAGCCACTAAATTAAATTAAATTAAATTAATTAAATTACCTACCTCCATGTAAACAGGCCCTTAAATTATAAACATATTTTGGCGATAACAATACAAATCTCTCTGGTTCTTTTTTTATTTTACCTTTTTCCAAATCTTTCTTATGAGTCTCTTTCAGTTTGGCATGAACTATTTCTTGTTTCCGCTCGTATTCTGCTCTTAGTAATGCCACTTCTACAACACTGTCACTCATTGCCGAGAGCATTTCTTCCTCGAGACGAGCTCGCTGGCTACTTTCTTTCACTGAGATAACAAGAAAATAAATACGTTGATGTAACTGTAATATGAGCGTTAAATGATATTTATACCAACAACATTTAAACATTCCACAGCACCCTTACTTAAAACTTCATATTTTTGTGTGCAAATTAGTCAATTGAATCATCGATATAGATCTGAATGGTTTAATCTATTTTGAACAGCGAGTCTTTGGCGTGACTTTACCAGTTTGTGGCGTCATTATATTTATTTCATTTGCATATCAAACAAACTAAAATATCTCAAGAGGTAAAGAAAAGTTATAAAATAACTTATTTCACAGTTTAACGAATTCTTTCTCTCTCAGCAGACTTGAATTTCATTGCTCTTACCCTTTAAGATTCATTTACGAATAACCAGATTGCAAGTTTAGAAATGCTCAGTTTGAAAGCAGTATTACACAACAGACCTGGCGCAAACTGATGGTTTTTTTCAACTTCGTGGTGAGTTTTGTTGGTAGTCGGATAGTTGTATTAGACATCCCTACCAGGATTGTGTTCTCCCAAGTAAAGAATGCTTGTGTTATTTACTCTTTTAAAGAACGAGCAGGTATGAACACGAGGCAACATCCAAGTGTTTTAAATCTGATACAGCACGGACTTCGAGTGTTTGAAAACGACCCATCTTATGAGTTCAATGGCGAAGTGATTTTGAAAATCAACGTCTAAAGCCCCGGTTAAGAGAGTTGATGAGAGTTGCCACTCACACATTGATACGGGGGACATTTCAAGGTTAAATGAGTGTTTCAGTCTCGGAAAAGCATTAAGAACAGCTAACCAATGTGGCTTGACTGCCAACTCTCATGCACTCTTATCCTCATTTGATCCGGGCTTAAGATGAGAAAATCAAACCTACAGTTTATAATTCTCAGTATCGGATAATTCTCAGTATCTTGAAGCCGTCATCATCTCGGTTTGTGTTATCCACAGCCTTCGGTAGATAACACAAACCTCGGCCTTGATAATTCTCCATATCACACTCAACCTCATTCAATAATTGTTTATTAACGTGATGTTTTAAAACGACGCAAGCCGGATCAACTGAAGCAGCAATACTCGGCAAACCAAAACAACGTCTAGCGATTGAGCTGTGGAGTTAACAGTAGCACATACAAAATCAAAACTTCACTACAGTATTTCAGTACAAAACCATGGAACTTACCCAACATATTTTCAGTTGAATGATATCTTTCCTTGGTAAACTTTAGATTCTTTCTTAATAGTGATGCGTTTTTACGTTCATCATCCACCTAAAAATGTATGAATACCACATATAAACTCTCACCGCAATAATGAAAATTTCATAAGGATAAAAAACGTTGTTGTTGAGGATTAAAAATACAATCTTGAGTCTCGACTGTTGATTTCAAGAAGTTCATTTAACTCCAGTGGAGTTATTTTGAACCCAATTTTACTCCAAATGTCGAGTTAATGTTGGTTAAAAATAACTGTAATTGGAGTTGAATTAATAGAGCAGCGTTTTTCTTTTAGCCAAAATATTTATTGTTTCACCCAGTGTAGAGCAGGACAACCGCGTTCTCTATATAGTTGACGTATGTAATTTGTGTTGTTCTTCAAAAACATATTTTAAAAAGCTTACTTTTTGAGCATAAACTTGCAAAGCAACAAGACAAGCTTCAAACTCTAGATTTCTTTGTACAAATGCAGCCAACAATGCATCCGTCTTTCTTTCCTCCTCAGAGGACTTTTGTGTTGTTTCTTCTTGTTCATGTTGTGACGTGTCAACTTGAACTGCAACAGAGTGTCGTGTTACTTCTGGTGTTTGCTTCAATATGTCAGGTGTAGCAGCTGAATTTAAACAACTTCTTAAACCAGTGTTTGTACTTTCAAGTTTTTCTTTCACAGATCTTTTTTTCACCGATTCCTCCGAGTTTTGTCTCTCCTTGAACGACAATGGTTCACCAGTTTTTATTTTCCGAGGCTGAGAAAGTGTTTTACTACTTGTGGAAAGATTTTCACTCACACTACCCACTGTAGGTGCTTTTAAAGAACTTTTCAAACCTAGGAAGGACACAAGAATGAATTATTTGAGCGTGTGGTTCTGCTGTGGGTAGAGATGAATAATATTCTAGAAAATATATTAACAAGAACTTCGCGATCGACGTGTTGAGCGAAAGACCTCCTTTTGCCTTCGCGGTCTTGAATTGTGTTAATCTCATGCGCAGATATAAAACCTATTTTGAGTACCTCATTTTTAGAAAGAGGGATTTATAGTAAAGAGAGTGCATGATTATCAGGTATTGGATCAACAATATTGGTAATACATTCTCTGGATCAATTTGATACTACAACTTCAATTACAGTAGGGTGTCTTTCTATTAAATTAAACAGACAATCTTTGTTCACAAATTTGACTAACCCAAGAAAACAGAAGGTATTTTCTAAAGATATTTAGACAGCCTACTAACTCTCGTCACGATGCGATCGAAATGTTGAGAAGTGTTTTTATCTCACTGAGATCAAGTGGCAGTCGTGTACTTTCACAGAATGTTTTTTTACAAATTCTATACAGCCCTAGCTTATGACGTTTACTCAAATCTTTCCAGCCCAGTCCATGATCTTGGTCCTGTCACATCTTGGAAGCAGCAAGGTCTGGTCTCACGTTTTGCATGACATTCCGTCACAATATTTCAAGGAAAACATGCCACGTATAAACCTAATTAATTTCAATAATATTTCATCAGTGTAATATATCTCTCCGAAACATAATGTAAAACTTACTGAACTCGTTCTTATCATGCACTCCAATATTTCATTCAAACCCTGGATCATACGCGTTGTGCTGAAAAAGGTTATATATATACTTCCACGTTTTGAGCGAAGGCCCGAGAGTGTCTCCTCTTGAAACATCGAAGCGTTCGGTTAATCTTTTACGCTGATAAGAATATACTACGCCGATTTAATTAATGGGGAACATTTCCTTTCCTCCCAAATGCTTACTACAAACCTGATAGAAAAAATATACTAAAATTTGTTGTTTTTAAAATTCAAACCTTTCAACCTACGTAAAGATTTCCCATCATTATTAAGGAAGAGTTTGAATCGTCTGTTAAACGATTTACGTCGCCCAAGTGGACAAACCTTCTTAAACATAATTGTTCATTATTAGTTTCATCCGTCAAACACAGAAACACGACACGTTAAACGCCGGTTTAGTAATATATTTGTCAATTTCACCTAAGAGTAATCTTGATGAAAATTGTCAAGATGGTAATTTGACATTCTGATTGGACAGATAGAAAAACGATTAATTATATAGAATAACCACCAATAAATATTTAATAACATTCGTCGCAGTATGGGAAAAACATCAGAGTGAAGAATCGTAAATTGCAAAAAAAATATGAATGATATAATCCAGCGATTGATTCATGTTTTCAAAACGGATAACACAAGGGGAAATATATCTAGAAAAGAAGTACTTTCAACAAGGTCTGTTTCAGTTCTTCGATCCAATTTGCTGAATTTCATTATTAAAACATAATGTTTTCTTGCGTTCAATTACTGTAAAGAATATCCGGGTAATATAATTATATGAATTACTAGATTTTGAACATATCAACCACGATAATCGAGTTCCTCGTGACACACATTGCAGTAACTGTGCAAATCCTGTATTTAGTCATTGAAAATAAACGTTGATATTAGGGACCAGTCATTATTTATGACGGGGGGTGGCACTGAAGAGAAAAGCGTTGGGTAAACAAAATTTTGAGTGAGCAAAAGGTTGGATAAATTAAAAACAAAGCAACTCAAGAGTGGGATAATAAGAACTTATTGTTATTTCCAAAGCACGTCTCTCACGACTAAAAAGCAAAGTTAACAGTCATATATCAATACAAAATGTAAATCAAACAGTGTCACTTTCTTGATCATTTTCCGATTTGTCAGGAGGCAAATGGTGTCTCTAAAGAAAGTACATGTGCAGAGTGCAGACAACATGAAACTTTAGACTGCAGAAAAATGCACAAGCAGCTATCAAACTCATGTCACAGAACCAAGGGTGCATAGTAAAATTTGGGTAAAAGAATTAAAGGTTGGGTAAAAATCGACTTTTAATGGTTGGATCAGCAAAACTTTTACCAAGAAAAACATTTCTCTTCGATGCCAATTTCCAAAAGTAATGATCGCCCCTTGGAATGAATGACATGGCAAAATTACACTATTGCAAAAGTGTTACACCTCTTAAAACGCTTGGACAGGACGTAACACATAACTCTTATAATAAATACCGAAAAGGCTTATATAATCGATCTTGCAAATTTCAGATTACTATCATAGGTATTTCATTGGTCTTCGATATATGAAGATGTGAAAATCGTTATATTAAGGTAATTGGTCAGGCGATTACGAATTCTCAGTCACGAAACGGTTTGAGGAAATTTACAATGAATACATTGTTAGCTAAGATTGAACTGTGTTGTGAATGAATCATTGATAAGACTTGGCAGCGTACCTGTAGCTAAAGGACAAGAAGCAGTGCCAAAAAAACATTTCAACTTTACTCACCACTAGTTTTGGCAATTCCTCTTTCAGCTTTTGATGTAGACATGTTTCTGAGCTTACTCACGGAAGGTTTAATCTCTTCTTTTGTTGTACAGGAGGTAGAGAGATTTCTTCCTCGAGCAGCAACAGCTTTACTCTCATATTTAGGAGCAGCTGATGTTGACAAAGTCCTTGATTTAGCAGACAGTGATTTAGTTGATGTTGTTGAATGGTTTCTTGATCTACTGATATCTGCTTTACTTTCCTTTTCTTTCTTAGCAGACATGATTGAACTGGACTGCTTATTTTTAACTTGCAATGAGGATACTTTATTTTCAACATTACTGTTTTCTCTTGATATACTTTTTTGTTCATTCTCATCATTTCTTGTCAGTGAGCTTATGGAAGATGTTCGGTTACTAACGCTTGCATTGCTTAACTTCTTCTCAAACCCCGTAGGTTTCTTGCATATTGGTGTACTCGTAAGACGGCTGGAAGGTGGAGCGGATATCTTAGAGGCCAGTGGAGTTGCAAATTTTGATGAATTCAAGCGGCTTCTGCCGAGTGGCTGACCATCTCTAACATCTGATGATACACTCTTTGATTTGATTTTCAACGCAGATTTACTCACTGATGGGGTGGCAAGAACAGATCGTGGTGCAACAACACTTGTAGATTTCGTCCTATTTTTCTTCGCGAGCGCATCATTCGCAACAAGTTTACGTGCAGATTTTGAAACTAGTTTTCCCAGAGCAGTAGTTGCTGCTTCTCTATCTAATACTTTGGGCTTTTTCTCAGCAGATATTTTCACTAATTTTGATTTCGAACATTCACTAGGGCATGGTAATTTCCTGGGAGTTTTTGTTCCACCCAAACGACTTCGCTCCTTGTTCGATTTGACAGATCCAAAAGATGAAAGACTCTCCATGGACGACCATGACGATTTAGACGCTGATCTTCCTCTTCCGTTTTCACCATCACTTTCATTGGTACTCACAACATTCGTATTTTCCTGGTTGGCTGAAGAAGTGATGTCTTCTTGTTTCTCCCGACCATTGTTGTTAGCAGATCTTTCGTTTGAATCAGATCTTGTCTCCGATGTTTCATGAACTTGTTCACCCTCTCGCTCTACAATACGATTCTCTGTGCGTACCAGAAACGTCTTATTAAGATTTGAATCTTGATCTTTCCCCAAACCCGCTGGTGCCGGAAACCGAGCGGTGTTGATACTCCCCAACTTGATAGATTGCTTTACTTCAAACTTCGGTGACAAGTCAATATGATGATGTAATGTACTGGTTGCAATACCAACAGGCATATCCTCATTCTTTTGACCGTCGCATACTTCACGCGATGTAGCATGTGAAGAAAGAAGTGGTGTAGAATGTGTAGCTTCGCACAAGTTCTTGCTATCATTAAAAACTGGCGAATGACATACATATGTGACATTGTTTAACTTGGTAAGTGATGATGACTTTGTATTTCGAATATTACACTTGAATGGACTGTTGGTAAATACGTTAGAACCTCCTTTCTTTTCATTTATCACTGCATCTGATTTTGACCGGGGCCGCCCTTCTTCAAAATTACTATCACTGGTCTCCAGTTCCTGTTCGTTTGTAGAAGATTCTTCATCTCTCCTCACTGGACTAGTAACTTGAAGTGGTTTCTGTTCATCTTCAGTCTTTACAGGGAAGACATTGTTAGGATTGACAAATATTCCATGTCGTTCATCGCATTCAAAATACCTAACTCCAGCGACAGAGCCATCATTCTTACCACATGCTTCACGTAATGCGATGCCACACCAAACACCTGAACTAAATTTTGTTTCACCAATAAACTTTAATACCCCAGGTATCTTTTGTTTATTTAATACACATATCACTTGTTCTTCTATAGGGACTTTCTGGTCTGGTTTTTCATTGGGTGTCTGAGTTACGTATCCAACACTCTAACAAAGAAACAAACTATGATTACATTAGGCGGGTATAAAAGAGTAGTCAAGGTTAACTGCAGTTCGTGCAAAAATTAACAAAATCAGAATCGCGTATTTGATCGTTAACTACTATTTAACTACAAAACGTGTAGTTAAAAAGTAGTTAACCTTTTATACAATCGGTCCAGGGTTGCTCTGGCATACATCTACTACATTCTGGAGGGGTGGGTGGTGCCCGGTGCCCAGAAAGCCATGTTCAAACCCCCGGTTCACCAGCTTCACTTCAACAAAATTTGATAACGAACTTTGAATGTTTGAATTGGCTGACAAGTTTGGGCATGGCCGGTGAAGTATACGAAACATTAAAACAGCATATCTAAATTTGGAACTACTATTCAGTAGCGCAGCAGTAAAAGCAGTGATGGAAATGGAGATTCTAAGTGTGGAGATGGGTTATGGTAAGGAGCTGTTTATATGGGGCAAGCAAGCCAAACTCACCCGGTTTAGGCAAGATCCGGTCTTTGCACATAAATTTCATTTTGTGTTTATATGGGAACTGATAAGTGAACAGGCCCACCTAAACGAGATCCTGCCTCAACTGACCTTAGATCTTGGGTGACCAGGCTGGGAATTTTCTATATATTAAACACAATTACGCCAGCTATCTCGCCTAAGGGCGCGAAATAACGGCTGGAGGGTCGCCGGTCAAGGTGACCGCCATTTTACAGTGGCGTGCTGGCAGGGGGGCGGGGGCCAAGCCCCCCAGCCCCTTTGACACTAAAATGATTGAAAGCGCTAGCGTTAAAGGCCGAAGGAGTAACCTTTTGTAAGATCGTCGCACAAACATATGATGGAGCTTCCAACATGAGTGGCTCAACTCATTACAAGCAGTAGTGCAAATAGAAATTGGCAATCATGTAGTATGCACACATTGCTATCATTTGCTCTTGTGCAAGTTTCAAGAAATTCACCAGTTGTTCGAAACAGATCATTGAAGCCAATCATTGAAGCCAATCAATACGGTACGGTGGAGTTCTCCTTAAAGCCACGAGAGGTTCTCTTCGCCTCGCATAAAATAAATACGAGCGGGAATTGTAAAGCGAAAGATACGAGAACCTCTGGCAAGCTTTGAACAACCGGCCTCTGGTGATGACCACTGAGCTATCACCCATGCTTGGTCCTTAAAGTCTTTCTTTTGCCGTACAAGTGTGTGATGCAAGTTCTTAAACAAGTTGAGGTAAATCGGTCATATTCAGCACACGCCAGATCAACTATAGAAGGGATTCGATCATCCTATGAAACGAAGCGTTTTGGCCACCGTATACCTTTTCCGTGAAATTTTTGCAATTACTGGTCCGCTGAGTCGATGCTTACAGAGTGTCAACGTGGATCTCGGCAAAGCGTTGGGTTTGATTGATACGGCTCTTTCACGCCTACAACGATCACCGAAAGCGACTGCGAAACGGTGGATTGGAAAGAAAAATGAGCTCACTGACACAGAGTAATGGATGGAGATATTGCTAGAGACGAACCAGAACACAGCGCCGAAGATGAATGGGAACGAGAAATGTTTTATGTTGCCATGGACACGGTAATCAACTCGATGAAAAATCGTTTTGAGAAAAATCGACCATTGCTGCAACCCGTCGCATTTTTTGCCCCAGTTGGTTTTCCTGATCTCGTCAAAAACGTTTCAACCGCCCACGATCTGGAAGCCAAAGTAAGGAGCTTCTGAACGATGTACCACATCGACTCGCACCGATGTCCAGATCTATACCCAGATGAACTGTTCAACTTTGCAGAATCTTTTCAAAAATTCAAGTGTGAAGTGCTTTTTGATGAAGGCAAAGAAGAAAGATTCTGATTTAGACTCTGAATCTGAAACCGAAGACCACGAAGAAGAATTCGAAGCCGACAGCGAGTCACGCGACGACGGAACTGCTGAAGAACCAAATTAATTAATTAGGACAAGGATAAACCATCATTTCTAGAGGCTCTGCAAATTTTGTTGAATCCTGATTATCACTTAGTTGACGCATTTCCATCTCTTTCTAAAGTTTACGCGATCGCAATTCCAATCAGCTCTACACTAGAACTGCAGAGCGCTCTTTCTCTGCTCTTACGAGAGTAAAAACTCGCATACGTTCATCTATGTCTCAAGAAAAACTTGAAGCGTTGCTACTTATGACGACTGAACGAAAGGTTGTTTTTGAACGAGGAGCAGATTATTACCGCCTTTGGAGGTCTGACATCAGGATTGTCGAAGGCGCTTATATGAAAATTTTCAGAAATGCTAGAAATTAACAATCGTTATTGAATATCGGATATCGGAATATTTGGATTTTCGAGAAACATTAAAGATATTAGAGAACATGCGATATGACATTGCATAAGAACATTCGACACAACACGTGATATATAGTATTAAGTCTAATTCTTTTTGTATGTTTTGACAATTAACATGATAGATTCGTAACAATAAAGTGCAAGCACAATTTTTAGTAAAACATTACAAGTTATTAGTGAGATCAGCGTTAAATAAAAATTAAATATTTTATGCAGATATACTCAACGAGTGACTTTATTCCTCTATAAATTCAGTAATGTAAAATAAAGATTTGTGGTAAAACCGATACCATACTAATTTAAGTTGTTGAACTAAATTGCAAATTTCAACACGTTATAATGCCGTTTCTTGACCATCAGATATTTCTGTCCAATCCTCCTCCAAAGTCCAGGAAATGGCATAATTTCAGAGACTCTAAATTTAAAAATTTTCAGGGGGAGCATGCCCCTGCCCCCCCCCCCTACAAAAACCTCGCACCTGCGGCACTCGGCTCGGGCCTTCAGCCCTCGTTCACCAAGCGTTACCTTATAGGGGCGCATAATTGATTTATAGCCAACTGGCCCCTCCTGAAAAATAGTACCCAGCATGCCACTGCCAGCCAAATCAATTTTAGCTCGGACATATCAAATTTCAGACGGGTCAAATTATTCAGCTTAATTCAAAGCAGAGCCTAGTAAAGTATACATCCCTAAAAAATGCAAAAAAAGCCTTAAAACAAAAAGCCTTACAACAAAAAACCTTAACGTAATCAGTAACAAAGCCTTAGACAAAAAGCCTTAACGTAATCAGTAATTGAAAAAATATAGAGGATGCGTAGCCAGGTTGAAACATTATTTATTGAACGTTCTCTGACTTAATATTTATTATACGAGCTTTCGGCTATCAGTCTATAGCCTTCGACGGGTGTATACAAATGATTCTATAAACGACGCTAAACTTAAGTAGGTGGTTGAAATCCGAGACTATCTATGGTATGTTACAAATGGGTAATATGAATATTTAATTAATTAATGTTTCTTGAGTTCCTTTCTTAAAAGTATTGTATATTGTGCTGGAAGAGTATTAGAGTTATTATCAGCTTCGTCTGTTAGTGCAGTGTGCCAGGACTCTAAGGTTTCGATGATTTCCCTTTTCTATCACTTTAGCATTGGGCATTGGCAAAGTCAATTACATGATCTTCAGTCCATGCGTGTTTTGCAACATTCGATCCCTTCTTGCTTTGTTTCACATTCGGATTCATTACGTGTTCGGACTTTCTCGTCTTCAGGGATCTTCCTGTTTCGCCTATGTAGCTCCAATATGTAATCAGTAATGAAAAACTTCTTCACATAAAATAGCTTGCACTGCACTTACATTAGCCTACATCGCGATTTAAAATAGAAAAGTGAAGATGTGCGAAATGAAAAGATAGAAGAGTGAAGATGTGCGAAACGGGCGTCACCTTAACTTCACTGGAACAAAATAGAGAGCAGAGCCCAGCAAATAACTTTAAAACCAAACATAATAAAAGTAAAAAATTTATTATTATTTTTTATTATGTTTGGTTTTAATTAAAGTTATTTACTGGGCTCTGCTCTTTATCTTTAAACTAAGATTTCCGCCTGGTGTATCAATTGCCACAGTTTTAACTGAAACATTTTGACAATGATTTCTAAGTGGTGGTATGAGGTGAATGGAACTCTTGGCAATCATGTCAACACAAAAGGCCATTATTTTGAACTCTATTTTAGACTTAGTCTGTGTTTAATTGTATATAGTTTTTCGCTTTAATTATTACGTATTACTAAATAAAGCTGCCTCCCATAATTTTCTCCTCAGCTCTCAGTCTCTGAAAGTTTCTGACTTACATGATGCTCTTTAATTAAACCATCAATAAATTCAAACAGGTTTGTGTGCATGAATAAAACATAATCAAAATCATATTTTTTCTTTATTCTTTCTCACTGACATTCAGTGTATGTTTCCATACATTTGAGTCTGTAACAGCTGTAGTTAGAGAGGTCGCAAAGTTTCAACTAAGCACAATAGCACATGCAGTTCTGACATAAAATAAAGTCAAATAAAGATTAGTTAACTTTGTTCTTTTACCAAAAGTGACCGGTCAAAATGACCAACAAGGCAAGAATTTGACCAGACAACTTGGCATTCTGGCCGCATAATGTCTGTTGACCAGTCGTTATTTCACGCCTTGATGCTTACACATCAATATATACTAGAAAATACATGCATGCAGAAACCCTCGCCTTGCTGACAAAACCATTGTATTTTCTGAACATGAAGTATCTAAAGTAGTTGTCATGGTAACACGATAATTTTATAAGAATATTCTTACAAATGAAAAATCACCTAAAAATATCACTTTTAATTACAAAATTATCAATTTCCCAACATATATATGGGAAAGTGTTCTTTATAAAGTGTTCTTTATAAAACTAAACTGCCTTTAATTAAATGGCTTTATCAATAAACTTTGAGCTTGCAATAAAATTATTTCAAATTCTCGCATGCAAATAACTTTGCTTTCTTTTTTTATTTAAAAAATTCACTATAATAATAAAGGGAATCAATATTAAAGATACACTGAAATTTATATATGCTGTCTTGTTTAGTTGTTTCATATACGCAAAGGCCGTCGGGTTTTAAAGGCATTATAAAATCAATATTAAAAACAAACTTACTTCTGTTAACGTCGGCTCCCTTCTTTTAGCTGATTCTTTCGCAGATTCTTTCTGAGAGAGCTTTTGAAATTTACAAAATCTTGCAAAAATGCGAGCAAAAATGAAATATATTTGCAAGAAATTTATCAATCATCAAATCAAGAAATGTTTGCTATTTCGCTGTTGTCATGCAGTCGTTATAATGCAAACTTTAAATTCGACCAATCAGCATCCGCTATTCATGACAGTCCGTCATATTTTTGAGATCAGTGAGGATGACCACACACCCAACACTCGAACACCGTTGGTGACCCACGGGCACGATGATTGATGAACTTTAGACTTCGCTAATGCTTTCGTTTCCACGGGTGTAAATAGCCGGGGGGAATTAGTACCCTCGCACGGCACTTCGCGCCGTCGGCTCGGGATTATTGTAAATAAGATTTTCTCAACAGATTTTGATTCTATGAGTTGGCTTGCAAAAGTTTAAATTTCAGGTTTGTGAGAAAATATATTTATATCATACCATTTATTGAGCATTTAGTGAGCCCAGTGGTTTGTTCTAGTGAACCAGCACACCTCAAACGTCTCATGTATTTTCAGCATCAATTGTTTTTAGACGTCTGCAATGTACTGGAATTTTTTTTGCGAAATTTTAAAGGTACCATATTTATTTTTCTTCACTTTTTCTCTTTGCACAAATTGTTTTTCTTTTATTTTCCTTTGTGCAATTGTTTTTTGTTTCTTCACCCATCACTTTTCCAATGGTATGCTCCTAATATTTTGTAAAGTGGCCACCACAAGCTTTATGTTGCAATATGTCTGCAATTTATATGCAAATATAAATGCAGATGTGGCTTGTATTTCACTATTTATGCTATTCCTGTTGCAAAGCAAAATGCATTATCTGAGCAGGAGGTATTCCTTCTCATGAATTTATAAATTTTGCATAATTCTGTTTCTAAATATGTTGCATCATGCATATACAACATGTATGTAGTTATATAGTTACATATTTATACAGGGTTTTAACAAGTACTTAATAATTAACAAGGACAAATGTCTATATAAACAGTGATCTAAATTCATTCACGTCTTGTGATATTCACAAGTTTCACATTGTTTTCACAATAAAAAAGCAATAAAGTACTGAAATTACCGACAACTAAAACATATTTCATTGTTGACAAGAAGACACACGCAGGATTGATTGTATTGACATCCTTGCCAGCAGTATGTGATATCCTGTCCGGATATTTCATGTTGTGTTAGAAATATATCAAACAGTCCAATATTCAATAACATTTCAAACAATTAAACACTTGTAAATTGTAATCGACAGCGTAATGGACAGTGTTCTTGTCTGGTTAATATTAAAGCTCAAACGTAATAAACTAGTATGCTTGCGTGGCCGTGCACTTCTCACGAACACGTATTTATTTAATATTTTCCTCTCGGCTGTCGGCACGTCAAGGTTATTAAGGATGTGTTTGCTTACCATAATTTCCTGTGTCCTTTGCACTTTAACACTGACAGAAATCCCAAGAATGATACGCCAGAAATGTGAAGCAGGAATTACTACGGCTTATTTCCCACTGATAAACACGCTGCTTGTCTCAAATGTCTTGAACGACGTACTTGTACATCAGAAATTAGAAACGTTTGTTTAATATTTACACGCGCGGCGCGTGGACCCGGGATGACAGCGACTTTTTTGTCACGGACGTCACCCGAAAATTGGTGTATCTGCGATAGCAGACTGATATCGGCCTGCCCCCCCCCCCCCCCCCC
>CACRXK020013549.1:0-13935 GCA_902702795.2 Paramuricea clavata
CCCCGGCTATTTACACCCGGGGAAACGAAAGCATTAGCGGAGTCTAAAGTTCATCAATTATCGCGGGCGTGGGTCACCAACGGTGTTGGGTGGGTGGTCATCCTCACTGATCTCAAAAATATGGTGGACTATCACGAATAGCGGACACTGATTGGTCCAATTTAAAGTTTGCATTATAACGACTGCATGACGACAGCGAAATAGCAAACATTTCTTGATTTGATGATTGATAAATTTCTTGCAAATATATTTCATTTTGCTCGCATTTTTGCAAGATTTTGTAAATTTCAAAAGCTCTCTGAGAAAGAAACTGCGAAAGAATCGGCTAAAAGAAGGGAGCCGACGTTAACGAAGGTAAGTTTGTTTTAAATATTGATTTTATAATGTTTAAAACCCGCCGGGCCGACGGCCTTTGCGTATATGAAACAACTATAAAACAAAACAGCATATAATTCCAGTGTATCTTTAATATTGATTCCTTTCTTATGATATTGAATTTTTTAAATAAAAAAGAAAGCAAAGTTATTTGCAAACTCAAAGTTTATCGATAAAGCCATTTTAAAAGGCAATTTAGTTTTATATTAACACAATAGTGACTTTGAAAACGTTTTGCGAAGCGTTTGTGGTTGAATTTTTCCTTAAATTGAGGCTTATATTACGTATAATAACATACCTAACATATATATGTTGGGAAATTAATAATTTTGTAATTAAAAGTGATATTTTTAGGCGATTTTTCATTTGTAAGAATATTCTTATAAAATTATCGTGTTACCATGACAACTACTTTAGATACTTCATGTTCGGAAAATACAATGGTTTTGTCAGCAAGGCGAGGGTTTCTGCATGCATGTATTTTCTAGTAGTAATAGTAATAGTAATCCCCGAGCCGACGGCGCTTCGCGCCGTCGTGCGAGGGTACTAATTCCCCCCGGCTATTTACACCCGGGGAAACGAAAGCATTAGGAAAGTCTAAAGTTCATCAATTATCGCAGGCGCGGGTGACCAACGATGGGTGGTCATCCTCACTGATCTCAAAAATATGGCGGACTGTCATGAATAGCGGACACTGATTGGTCCAATTTAAAGTTTGCATTATAACGACTGCATGACGACAGCGAAATAGCAAACATTTTTTGATTTGATGATTGATAAATTTCTTGCAAATATATTTAATTTTTGCTCGCATTTTTGCAAGATTTTGTAAATTTCAAAAGCTTTCTTAGAAAGAAAGGGCGAAAGAATCGGCTAAAAGAAGTCAAAGAAGGGAGCCGACGTTAACGAAGGTAAGTTTGTTTTAGCCTAAATATTGATTTTATAATGGCTTTAAAACCCGACGGCCTTTGCGTATATGAAACAACTAAAGAAGACAGCATATAATTTCAGTGTATCTTTAATATTGATTCCCTTTTTTATTATATTGAATTTTTTAAATAGAAAAGAAAGCAAAGTTATTTGCAAGCGAGAATTTGAAATAATTTTATTGCAAACTCAAAGTTTATGGATAAAGCCATTTATTAAATGGCTTAAAGGCAGTTTAGCTTTTTAAAGAACACTTTAAAACGTTTTGCGAAGTGTTTGTGGTTGAATTTTACCTTAAATTGAGGCTTATATTACGTATAATAATAACATACCAGTGCCGTAGCCAGAACGATAATTGGGGGGGGGGCACACATTCATATATCCGTGTTCACATACCATAAGAACAATTGATTTCAAAAGAAATTAATTAACCAGAACACGAATATATGAATATGTGCCCCCCCCCCCTGGCTACGGCACTGCAACATACCTGACATATATATGTTGGGAAATTGATAATTTTGTAATTAAAAGTGATATTTTTAGGCGATTTTTCATTTGTAAGAATATTCTTTAAAAATTATCGTGTTACCATGACAGATACTTCATGTTCGGAAAATACAATGGTTTTGTCAGCAAGGCGAGGGTGTGTGCATGCATGTATTTTCTAGTAGTAATAGTAATAGTAATAGTAATAATTATAATAGTAATAGTAATACAATTGTATATACATTCAATTTACAAAGATCGTTAATAAGAATTAGTGTTTTATATTCTGTTGATTAAATAACGTCTATCTGAAATTATTGTTCTAATACCTATGCTAATTAACTTTATATATTAATAATAATAATATAAAGGTTGCTAAAATCATTAAATAATCAATAAAAAACGTCCAATAAAGAAATTGTTACCAAAATCATTTAAAAATGTCCAATAAATAAGGTAAAAAAGGATCAAATTAATGGATCGTTGCCGATATTGTCTCTATTTCAATATCAATGTCCCCTGGGTTACAGTGTACTCTTCTTAACATTCTTGAGCCTTGTATGCATAGCAGCGCCGATCTAAGGATTGAAAACGATATCTTTGCTCTTAACCACGACATAGTCCTCGAATATGTCTCTCCTTTCTTCTCAGCAAGTAGCTCAGCTAGTCGACAGTGATAGCTCAAGCACTCCTCTCCCATTCCACCAGTTGTGGTAAAGACTAATGGTGTAAATGTTCCCTGTTCAATATATGTAACCCGGTTGTTGTACATACGTTTCTTTTCATTTTCGTGGATACGATAGATCTGTACAGGAGTTAGGTCACGGTAGGACTCTGCATTTGGGTGACATACCCGGATATCAAAGAATGCAGACCTTTGCCTCTCCCAAAAGCCACGTGCATGTACGTCAAGTCGAGCGTCAAGTGAACGATTTGCGCCTGGGTCTAATGGTTCACCATTTATTTCTTGTAGGATAGGTTCAATCTGAACATCATTACAAACAATGTTTAGAAGTTCAGCTTCTAAATCCCGTAATTGGTTGTGGCGTTGAATAATACCCCCCCCCCCCTCCTCGACCGCATATCATAGCATGGTCTACGTTGAAAGGCACTCCACATACGCAGTTTGATGGGATATCACTAAGTGGCCAATCATATCTCAGCTTCAAAGCATCCTTAAAGGCTCAAACTCTCGCTTGTTCAAATTGAAACCCATATCTGAAATTGGCAGAACTTGTAGCCAAGCAGAAGCTCCTTTTTCTGAGGCAAGGTCTAGGATACGTTTTGATTTTGGCGATACTGAGTTGATAATCAGATCAGCTTTCTCTTTTGCGATTTCATTTTTCTCTTTCCTTGCTTTCCTCATCAGTGCTTGTACGTCCGATAGGTCAGGTAATTCATGCATTTGTGATTCAATTTGACGTACCAGTGGACCTTTTACTTGTATAGAGGCTGCGTATTCCTTCGTTGCTTCATGACATGGATTTGGAATTCCTAGACCACCATTTCGTACGGGTAAAGCCAGAATGTCGCGTTCGAGCTGGGTGCATTCATGATCTGTCAACGCCGGTAGAAAGATGTTGAAATTGCATTCTCTAAAGGTTGTATCAAATCTTGAATGTCTGGTAATGTTCGGAGAAAATATGTCCATCGGTGTTTCAGACCAAACGTATATAACGCGTAGCTCGCTTGAGGTTGTGACACCGCAAATTTGGCTAGCTTGGTTACTTCTTCTAACCATCCCTCGATTTTCTCATTAACATATTCAACCAAATATGACCGTGATCCCACAGCTGCTCCTAGATGTTTCCGTCCTTGCGTTGTTATGTTAATTGTTGTTTCCCCAAATGACCCTCTTGCAATATTTTCTTTCTGCGGTTTTACGATCAACCAACATTTCTCACCTTTTGGGTAATAACCATAATCAGGCCCGATTTCAGATAACGTATCCCACCACTTCTTTACCTCTGTTACAGACCCTGCACCAGACCAGTAATAGTAATAATAATAATAATAATAATAATAATAATAATAATAATAATAATAATAGGTAATAGGTAATAGGTAATAGCTAAGGGGTAATAGGTAATTGGTAATAGGTAATAGCATGGTTTCGAGTGCAATTTGGATATAACATGCACTCGTGAGTTTTTCAAAGACCTCAAAATAGCACGAGTCCGAAGGACGAGTGCTATTTGAGGTCTTTGAAAAACTCACGAGTGCATGTTTATCCAAATTTCACGAGAAACCATGCTATTACTTATTAATAATTTGCATAAAAATGTTCGAGACAATTGTAGTTTTAACTTACGCGTTTATAGCGATCATTCCACTGGCAAAGTGTTCCTGGCTTTGTTATATCACATTATACAACGCTGTTTAAGGTAAATGCTTTTCCATTTAAAAATAAAGATAAACGCCATATTTTCCACGCGAAGGCAACTTTTACTTTGTGTAGCGCGACGCCATGTTTGTTTTGTTTTGAAGCAATCTGTGACCGTTACTTCTTTAAACTAAATTGCTTTAAACTGATTGGTTGATTTAATCATCACAATGTTTTTCCACCAATCAGATCAGTTTGTTACAGATTTTTGCACTGTGATTACAGAAAATTGCACTGTGATTACAAAAAATTGCACTGCGATTACAGAAAATTGCACTGTGATTACAGAAAATTGCACTGCTGTTTGGGATTAACTTGAAATCAACCAATCACAGTCGAGTAATATCTTTATGCATATTATTATAATAGTAATAGTAATAGTAATAGTAATAGTAATAGTAATAGTAATAGTAATAGTAATAGTAATAGTAATAGTAATAATAATAATAGTAATAGTAATAGTAGTAATAGTAATAGTAATAGTAATAATAGTAATAGTAATAGTAATAATAGTAATAGTAATAATAGTAATAATAATAATAATAGTAATAATAATAATGGAAACTTTATTTAATAATTTTGTTATATACTAAATATATACAATTGTAAATCTCACTTATTAAGGTAACTTACAATTGGCTATTTGAATCACAACTATGAACTAATAATAATGACAAAACTGAATACATGAAAATATACTAGAGGGCACTCAGAGATTGCATACCTCCACCCGCATAGAATTTTGGTCGTGTGAAATGCAACTAAGACAATAGATAATGAAGGCTGAAGCTTAATGAGGTTTATCATCTCATTATTGTCTTAGTACTGCGTGCATACATTATACACGTCCTAACTACGCATTCAGTGAGTTTTTTTTTAATTGACCGGGAAAAGCAAGACAAAATTTAGTTTATTTCTCGTTCAATTTTTAACCAAATTCAACCAAATTTTAATCAGTTCTTCCTCAGCCGATGGGAAAAGCATTCAAAAAATTTCGTATGAATATGTTTGGTATTTCTTGAGTTATCGTGCTCACAGACAAACACACACACATACAAACCCAGATGATTACATAACCTCCTGGCGGAGGTAATAAATATACAAGACAGTCAAATATTTCAAATAGTTAACAAGTCCGGACTTTCCCATTCCTTATTTCGACAGCAGAAAATGTAATAAGTACTTCAAATGGCAATAGTCATCATTTTCCTAACACAGTACGTTCGGTAGTTTTTGTCGAGACCAACATTTCCTAACATTTCTAAGAATGTAGAGCATTCTTGCGCAAAAATACCCAGGGAGCTCATGGAAAGATTAACAAAGTTTACTTCGTTAAACTTTTCATCTAGCTGTCTTACTAGTTCTCTATATTTGGCTCCGTTTAACGTTGTTCTCGAGGTTTGTCTCATAGTCAACAGTGAGCTCGACCACATAGAGAGAGCCATTTGATAATGATAGCAACAAATCCGGGCGATACGTATCAGCGTAGAGGGCAGAACCGTTCACAGTTTGCAAGGTATTGGCAAGAAAGTTCAGGATTGAATTGTGCCTCCACGTAAATCGATCGAGATAACACTGACATCCAGCGACGACATGCAGTAATGATTCTGGGCCGAGACAAAAGGAGCATTCTGAACTTGAAGACAATCCCCATCTGCTAAGGTTCTTACGTGTCGGAAGAGAGTTATTGATATAGCGTATAGTAAAGTTATAAATGTTTTTCGGAAGTTTTCGGAAGTCAACGCCTAGTTTGTCCCAAGGTCGTGTGGGTAGAGGTGGTTGCTGCAGAGGTTCTTTGGAATTGACAGGAAGAAAAGTTCGACATTCAGACGTGGTAGGGTTTGAAACTGGATGGTCCACTTCGGTCGGTTTGTTGACACATATCTGAGGGTTGTTTTCTGATGCGTCGCGGGTATTCACTGATGAGGGATGGTTAAGGTTCTGAAGTAGTGTAGAAATGGGCCAGTCATCATCAATAACACCGAGTGCATGACAGGCAGGAGAACCAAGGATAATACCAGCTTCACCATGAATGATATAGAACCACTGATCAGCAGAAATGGTAGGATTTTCTGGAGGCCACGAAATCTTTAAGAGAACTCGAGCTTCGACATCCAGGGTATGACCTCCAGCGGTCTTGATGGAACTACATTCAAGATTGTATGACCACTCAGGAGTGTCAAAACGGGTAATCCAAGCATAACCGACACAGTTAATGTTGGAGCCAGGATCAATCATGCATTTTTGCTTCCAGTTGTGGCTACCAAGTATAAAATCAGTGTAGTAGTGCTTACCAACACTAGGAATGGTGATGGCTTTGACAGAGACATCAGAAGTAACGGATAGTTCTTGATCAGCTGAAATGACTTTAAGAGTTGGTTTAGCGGCGGAACCAAGCTTAGAAGATTCATCAGTAACTTTCTTGTCAGGATCAACAGGGTCAGCTGTTGGTTTAGAGGACTTCGGGCACATGACAGATTTAGTCCAGTGACCTTTGTTTTGACAATCCCTACAAACAGAGTCCTTTGCAGGGCAAAATTCCTTCTTGAAAACATGATACTTCATGCAAAATTTGCATTTTCGCAAATTTTCATCCCTTGTAGGTGGAGACTAGCCCCCTCTCCCAGTGTTATAAGGAAATTTCTTTTGTCTGTATGTAGAGGCTCCAGTCTTGTTAACTTTAGTTAAAAACTTATCAGCTTGGGAAGAGGTAGCTTCATCTACTTGGAAATATTGTACAGCTTTGTCAAGAGTAAGGTCTTGAATACAGGGAAGTCCCTTTCTTATATCATGAGACTTTATACCGGCCACGAGACGTGCCAAGAGAATTCGGTTCTTACACGACATTCGTGTTGAGCTCTGGCAACAGTCCTTGTATTGACATTTATTTAATAGTGTTTGTAGATCATTGTAAAACTCGTCAAACGATTCATTCGAGCCTTGTACTCGTTTGTGGAATTCATATTCATGCACAAATATATTTGAACTGCCACATACCTGGCGTTGAAAAGGTTCAATGAGAGTTTGAACATCTCGTTTGAACAAAGAGAGCTTTTTGAGTTTCATTTGAGAGTTCATAAAACCGAGTAATCGTCATAACAGAGTCCCATCGCTGTTTCCATATCTCAAATCCTTCAGGAGAACAGCTGCTAATATCAAGTTTAGTAAGTTTTCCGATTTCCGCCGAGATAAAAGGTAGATTAACACTTGTTCCAGAGGCGCCATCGCCAGATTGTTGAGAAGACTTTTTCGGTGGCATTTTAGACAAAATTACGGCCGAGAAACTCGAATAGTCGAATTTCCCTGCTTCCTTTAATCCATAGAAAACACAAGAAACATTTAACTTTCACTATGAAAGCAGGATTGATCAGGATTGATCAAGATATTTTCAAAAGAACTGTCGACTACGCCATGTTGTATTTTAGAATAATTTATTATAATTTATATCTAATTATTTACAATGTTCCTAATATATTATATAAGTATAAGTACTTCATGTAACATAATGTAAAAGCAATAATACCACAACGATAATAATAATAATAATAATAATAATAATAATAATAATAATAATAATAATAATAATAATAATAATAATAATAATAATAATGATAATGGAAACTTTATTTTGACATTTTATGTATATACAATTATAAATCTCACTAATTAAGGTAATTTATAATTGACTACTTGAACTATTAATTATTGATAAAACTATATTACAGGTATAAAACTAAGAGAAAGCTCATTCTTAAATGTTCATCAAGTCGGGATCGGTCCAATCCTTGTTTCTACAACAAAATACTATGATATAGTACGTTGTTCTGATGGCGATGGACATTATTTTCTTAACACAAAAGTTCTGATGTTTTTTATCAAGACCAACTTCGTTCAACATTTTCATAAACGTGCTACATTCTTTTGAGAAAACACCTAAGGCACTAATAGACAAATTAATAAATTTGACAGTTTTGAAATGGTCTTTCTGCTGCGTAATTAGATCCTTGTATCTTTCCCTTTTGCGATCGACGTTGTTTTGGAGATTGGATTCATATCCGACAGAGAGTTCGAGTATGTACAGACAATCATTTGAAATCGAAAGAAGCAGATCTGGGCGATAAGTGTCACCGGTTATTATTGATGGGCTCTTGTATCCAGGAAGATCAACAAATAGCGTGGAGTTGTGTTCAGGTTGGAATATTTTTGCGACAAAATTGAGAATGGAGTCATGTCTCCAAGTAAATCGTGGAAGGTATGACTGGCATCCCGCGACTACATGCAGAAGGGTTTCAGGGTTCAGGCAGAGGGAACAATCCGAGTTTGACATTATTCCCCATTTTGTGAGGTTTTTGCGTGTGGGAAGAGTGTTGTTGTTGTAACGGATGGTGAAGTTATAGATGCTTTTTGGCAAGCTGGATTGAGATTTGGACCATAGGTTGTTTAGTGTAGACAACGAGAACTTGGCGATGTTAGAGAAAAAGGAGCCTTGGAGAAGCAGATGATTTTGAAGCTTGTCCTCTTGTGCAGATTTGAAACTTTTAAGAACTTCCTTTGTTGAGGTGTAGACGTCGTATTGTATGTTAGTATTGTCGCAAGTTGATTTCCATAAATTTCTTATACAATCATTTGGAGAGGTTTTCAAGGCTTTACGAGAGACTGTTTGACACTGAGTGAACTTGACGGATGGAGGGTATATATTTAGTCCAAATTTACTACTTGCGAGGAAGACATTACTTAAAGTTCCAGATACGGGTATTTCAAGCCATTGCCGTACGAATTTATTAACTACTGAGTCCATGTTTTCAGAAACCCACGTTTTTGATAAGGTAGCGACAGTAAAATGCCAGGAGAATTTCGATAGGAGATAACGACTATAGAGTAAAATTTTGTTCTTTGGGTGTAGCGGTTTGAGGTCAATTTCTGACATGATATCTTCAAGGAGGGTGATTAGTTCTTGTTTGTGATCTTTGTCAGACATATTGAAATCAAAATATTTCCCTAAGTATCGGAAAGACTCTTCTATTTTAGTGGCCGGTATTAATTTATTGTCAATGAGGAGTCTTGGTAGGTATTGGATTGATTTTGTCAGACTTTTCTTAATGCCAAATGTACTACATTTGTCGACTGGAGTAATCATGTTTGACCATTGACACCAGATTGAGAAGCGATTTAAAAGGTGCTGATTTTCGCACTCTTGACCGCTAATAACGGCTGCATCGTCAGCAAACTGGAACCAATGGATTGGATTTAAAAATTTGGTCATGAAACCAGCTTTAATGTGCTGAATAAAGGTGTTGAAACAGATATTCAAGTACACCTTGAAGTACACCTCGGCCAACAGTTATGAATATTAACTATGGTTGAAGTCAGTATACAAGCTCTTGATAATTTCATTAATCTGTTCGGGAATGTGATGATAATCGAGGACAGATTGAATGAGATTATGATGCACTTCACCAAAGGCGTTTTTAAGGTCAAGAAGGGTGATGACAACACAGCGTTGTTTTATTCTCGCTTGGTTGATGATGTTTGTCATTTGAGCTGTGTGTTCCAAAGTGCCAGACAAATTGGGAGTGAAGCCTTTCTGAATCTTTTGTTCAATGAAATTATTAGCCGTTAGAAAGGAGAACATGGCGTTGCGAAGATATGAGGTAAACACTTTTAAGGGTATGGATTCCAGAGTAATAGGACGGAAATTGGAAGGGTCATTTGTATTTCCCTTTTTGTGTATAAGTACAGAACATGCTTTTTTCCATTCGGCAGGTACATATTTTGAAGACCAAACGCTACGTATTACTTCTGTCAAGTACGTACGAAGAAATGGACATCGTTTAAAGCAAATTATTGAAAGTTGATCGAGCGGGCAAGGTGAGGCGCATGCTTTCATTCGGCGAATTATATTTGTAACTTGGCGATATGTTGGGGGTTCAAGGTCAAAATTGATGACGGGTTCGGATAACTTTGGAATCCAGCTGGGAATACAGAATAGTTTATGTGTGTTAATTGCGCTTAGAGTTCTCTTGAAATATGTCAGGCATTCTATCATCGAAAATGTGGGAAGTAGGGAAGTGTTCTTATTCAGGATGTTTTTAACGTAGCCCCAAAAGTTTCTACCAATGTAATTGTCGTGATTAAATACTTCATTGTGGGTTTGATTTGTCTGGTCATCGAGATTGTTTTGCCTGGCATTACGCAATTTCTCACGCAATGTGCGAGACACGTATTTAATTTCATGAGGTTCGGCGTTTGAAAGTTTTAGTTTTTTCAGAGATTTCTTCAACTCCTTTACTGTTTGGTCTCTGTACTTATCCACCAGTGCTTTATCCGGAATCTTTTCGGCATGACCGAAGTTATCAGCAAAATAATTGTAGACCACATTATTTAATTGCAAGATGCTAGAGCTTAGATCTTGAGCTCTGATTGGTGCATTTAATTCAAGCGCAAATTTGAAATAGTTATTGGCCGTTGACCATTCTGCGTCGTTTTGGGGGAGTTTTATTCCGTTCTTTAACACTGGGAAATTCTGATTACTTGCGTCGTTTGCCATGGTATTGTTTTCCTCAACAGTAGAAGAATTAAAACTATCGGTAGAGTTCTTAGCCTATAGAGTTCTCAGTAGATTGTTGTTCAAGGTCCGTAAGCAGTTCGTCATTTAATCCGTGTATTACACGACAACTACGTTGATGCATTTTAAGACCCCGTGTTCCTTTGCATGATTTACCACAATAGCATTTCACATCATCAGTATTCGAGATCCTAACAGCAGAATGTATAACCGGTATCTGGTTAACTGTGTTACCAGGAAGATTTTGATTCAACTGTTGTTTACAACGCCAAGAATGGCGGCCGAGTGTAACGAACTCTTTGCCACAGAACGAGCAAACAGCGCAAATGGCCAACATAGCAACAAGGCTTGAACGAATCATGATTTATATCCTAGTAAATCTGATAGTTATAATATTTTTGATTAATAAACTGTGGTTCAAGTAAGAAAATAGCGATAAAACGAACAACATGTACAGAGTGCATATATAAACAATGCTGCTCTGCTCAATGCTGATAATAATAATAATAATAATAATAATAATAATAATAATAATAATAATAATAATAATAATAATAATAATAATAATAATAATAATAATAATAATAATAATAATAATAATAATAATAATAATTTTTTTTTAAACCTTTACAAATCAATTACATAGCCTGACCCATATAGTCATACATTTATGAGTCCAGACCAAATTTTCCCTAACTACACTTAATAAATAAGACAACAGTTCTCTGAATAAGCAGGTCCGTTATCTACACTGTCACACATTAGTAGCTAATAGAAGTTGAGCTTTTCAGGGCAAGACCAGTTCTTATTTCTCTTACAAAATATGTAGAAAGTGGCACGAAGTGCAACCTCCATACATTTTGTTATGATACGATCGTCTTGCAAATTTAACAACCTACATAGCCTACGAAATTGGCCTATACTCTTCGTGACGAAGCCTAGAGTAGTGACTTCCAAAGTTATAACTTTAAATCTATCACACCGTACGAGTAACTGTGATCGCAATGCCCGATATTTTTCTTGTTTACGTCGTCTTGCAATCATGCAGTTCGTTTCATATGGGACAGTCAATTCAATCACATACAAATCTCTTTTATAACGAATCGTAATATCTGGCCTTAACGCTTGAAACAGATTGGACGTACATTTCAAGCCAGAGTCTGGACAATCGGCAAAAATTTCCAGGTCTTCCGACATCACTCTCCTTAAGTGATGAAGAATGGTGTTTAATATAGAATCATGCCTCCACGTATACCGATGTTGTTGTAACGCTACAGGGCAATATGAAAGAACATGAAGTTGTGTTTGAATTTTGTTGCAAAGGTCACAATTTGGAGAATCTCGAATGTTCCAGCGCTTGAGGTTAGAATTGTTGCTCAAGTTAAGCACTAGAGCCCGTCTTGCAAAACAATAATAATAATAATAATAATAATAATAATAATAATAATATATTTTTTTTTTTAATAATAATAATTACAACTTTATTCATCATTTCATTATATACAACAATGCTTTTGTTATCAATGACTATATTATATAATCTGTTCTTTGGGTATAATTAAAAAAGTGTCTAAATGTTCGTTGATATGTACAGTTAAATTTTAAAAACAAACTCTGGAACATATACCGCTACATAATTAAAATATTTACCGCTAAGTAGCTAAATAACTAAACTATTCCGCTAAATAACTAAACAATTAAACTTTGTATATTGTACAATCTAAATTGTTTGAGAGATAGCACTCTCGGCGTTCTCAATATTAAAATCAATGTTCCTAATATCATACATGATTTTCCTTGCCCTTGAACCCCTCAAGCAGGTAAGTGCCGATCTCAATAAGGCGAATGAGGTTCTGGCTCTTATCCAACTCATAGTTGTCGCATAATCTTCTCCCTTCTTTATGGCTACCAACTCTGCCAATCGACTATGGTATCTCACACATTCTTTGCCCATATCGCCTGTGGTGGTGAATACGAGTGGCGTAAATGTTCCTTGCTCTATTTCGAGGACTCTCCTTGCATATAGGCGCTTCTTCTCGTTTTCGTGTATCTTGTAGACTTGGCGTAGCTCCAGGTCCTTGTACGAATCAGCATTGGGATGACAAACCCTTATATCAAAAAAGGCTGATCGTTGACTTTCCCAGAACCCACGCGCACGAATGTCGAGTCTAGCATCAGGTGCTCTGTTGGAGCCTCCATTTAGTTGCTCTCCCGAGATGTCTTGTAGGACAGGCTCAACTTGGACTTCACTACAGACAATGTTGAGGAGTTCCGCTTCCAGATCTCTTAACTCATTGTGGCGCATAATTACAAAGCCTCCACGTTTGCAGATCATGGCATGGTCAACCGTGAAGGTATCCCCACATACATATATGGAGTGGATGTCGTCGATTGGCCAATCATAGCGCAGCTTTACGGCGTCCCGAAATTCTCTCTTATTCAAGTTGAATCCCTGTTCTTTTAGGGGAAGGTGCTGTGATCGACACAGATGATCCTTTTTCCGAAGCCACATCTAATATACGCTGAATTCTTGGTGGTGCACTCTCTCTAATACGTTCTGCCCTCTCCTCCCACTCTTGCACTCTTTCTTTTCTAACGGCTTGTTGCGCTGATTTTATATGCGACTCGTCGGGTAGCTGATGTAACTGCGCTACAATCTGATCAACAAGGGGTGCTGTCACTCTTTTTGACGACACATACTGACGTTCTGCCTCATGACTTGGATTTTCCAAGCCCAGGCCACCCAGACGTGCTGGAAGTGCTAGAATGTCCCGATCGAGTGGATTGCACTGGTGATCTGTGATAGCGGGGATGAGAATCTGCGATATTGCCTTTTCGAGTGGCTCTAGTAGGTCCTGCATGTCTGGCAGGGTTCTTAGGAAGTAGGTCCAACGATGTTTCAAACCAAATGTGTATGCGGCATAGCACTCTCGTGAACCTAGCGCTGCTCCCAGATGCTTCTGCCCATGCACTGTTACATTGATATCCGTTCCATGGAAGACTTCTCTCACACTTTCTTCCTTTTCGGGCTTAACAATAATCCAGCATTTCTCGTCTTTCGGAAAATATCCCAAGTTTGGACCAAGAGTATTCAATGCATCCCACCAATCTTTGATTTGTGTCACACGACCAGCTCCACTCGCATCGTCTGCGAACCAACACTGCTTCACGGTAGATGCGGCCTGTAGACTCGTGA
>CACRXK020013550.1:0-13933 GCA_902702795.2 Paramuricea clavata
CCCTCAACTAGCAAAAAAAATTCCAGGAAATGATAACATAACATACGAAAGCTACCTTAATGGTAATTATGTTGAAAGTATGTTTATTGAACCTGTGATGAAGTTCTTAACAGAAATAAAACAAGAAAAAATCTACCTGATACTTTTTTACAAAAGAGTTCAAATAACAATGTTACGAATCCTCAGGAAATTGCTAACAAATTTAACGAATATTTCGTAAATATAGGCCCTCAACTAGCAAAAAAAATTCCAGGAAATGATAACATAACATACGAAAGCTACCTTAATGGTAATTATGTTGAAAGTATGTTTATTGAACCTGTGATGAAGTTCTTAACAGAAATAAAACAAGAAAAAATCTACCTGATACTTTTTTACAAAAGAGTTCAAATAACAATGTTACGAATCCTCAGGAAATTGCTAACAAATTTAACGAATATTTCGTAAATATAGGCCCTCAACTAGCAAAAAAAATTCCAGGAAATGATAACATAACATACGAAAGCTACCTTAATGGTAATTATGTTGAAAGTATGTTTATTGAACCTGTGATGAAGTTCTTAACAGAAATAAAACAAGAAAAAATCTACCTGATACTTTTTTACAAAAGAGTTCAAATAACAATGTTACGAATCCTCAGGAAATTGCTAACAAATTTAACGAATATTTCGTAAATATAGGCCCTCAACTAGCAAAAAAAAATTCCAGGAAATGATAACATAACATACGAAAGCTATACCTTAATGGTAATTATGTTGAAAGTATGTTTATTGAACCTGTGACAGAATATGAATTGCAAATTGAAATTAATAACTTAAATGAAAATAAAAGTGCAGGACATGATGAAGTAAGTGCGAAAATGATAAAAAAGATAAGTGAAAATATAATCAAGCCTCTAACATATATTTATAATTTATCGTTTCAAACTGGAAAAATACCAAACTTTTTGAAACTAGCTATAGTTAGTCCTATTTATAAAGCTAATGAAAATAATCTTTTTGAAAATTATAGACCTATATCGGGTTTAACTTGCTTTTCTAAATTACTTGAAAAACTTATGCACAAACGACTATATAACTATGTTGAGAAACACCAAATACTTTCAGAACATCAATTTGGTTTTAGAAGGAATAAATCAACTGAACATGCCATTCTTGAGCTAACCGATAAGATTTCGAAGGCAATGGACGAAGGTCTATATACAATGGGTATTTTCCTTGATCTTTCTAAAGCCTTTGACACAGTGAATCACGAAATTCTAATAAAAAAACTTGAACACTACGGAATTAGAGGAATATGTCTACAGTGGTTTACAAATTATTTACAGGAAAGAAGCCAAATTGTCAAATATAAGCAACGTAGGTCAAATGAAATGAATGTTACGACTGGAGTCCCACAGGGTTCAATACTTGGACCACTCTTATTTCTAATATACATAAATGATATTGAAAATTGTAGTAACATCCTTTCTTTTGTTTTATATGCTGATGATACAAATGCTCTTTGTTCAAATAGACGGCCAGCCACGCGCGTAAAAAGTGCTTATAAAACACATCCGATGGCATTTTTTGTTACAAGCAGGCAACCACCACCAAAATGTAGCTTGAAGTATCACAAACACAGCTATATAGGTTGCCCGCTCTATTTCGGCTTTTAAAACCTTAAATTTTGGTGATTATTTTGTCAAATTTCAGTGCCGCGGCTCTGTTTGTAAAAGCCGTGAAATTCTATCCCCGGTGTCCATGGCAACAAACTTGTTTGTGATAATCATTCTGATTGGTCAAAATATTTCATTGTGACCAATAGGATTGATTTAACTAGAAAACTGAGCCTGCGCATGCCGAAGGATATGGAAATATTTTGCGCAATAAAATGGTAATTCTTTGCTCGAAAGATCGATTGAAACAAGGTTTTTATCAAACAAAACAGGCGACGAAGACACATAAAGTTTGTATTATATATTTATTAACATATTATTTCCTTATTATCGTTATAACTAAAATAGTTTTCATCATATATTGCTTGGATACTTGATATTTTTATAGCTTTTTGGGTGTCTTTGTTTGGAAATATGATTACCCCTATTTGATTTGTCTCTTTCATACATGTCATGTTAAAATAATGTAATCACTGTAGCACATAATAGTCTTAATACAGGACATCAAACAATTCGAATTATATTTTCATTCTGAGAGGGGCAAAGAAATATTGATTTAATGTAGTGTTGGATTTTTAATGTTCATAGTACATGTTATAAATATAATAATGCAGTATTAAAAAATATTAAGGCACACAATTGTCAATGGCTTCAACAACCCCATCTGGTTCAAAACGTAAGGAGGAAAGTATATCTCCTAGCACAGCCTCACTATCAAAAAAGAAAAAATGTAGTTATTCCTCTGATAAATGTCTATTTTGCCAAAGCAACACATCAGGTGAGTTGAGAATCTCTTCTGATGATGGAAGAAGCAAGGCTGTCCAATGTGCAATTGAGAGAAGAAACCTTAATGACAAAGCATCAGATGCCATAATTGAGAGGGTACTCACTGTTATTAGCAAAAATAGCGATTGCTGTGATATTAAATGGCACCACACTTGTTACAGCAACTTTACACATCAAGGGAAAATAGCTAGACTAAAAAAAAAAGGGTTAAAATTACAAAAGCAACGCCCCACAAGAAGCAATAAACAGCATTGACTGGTCATTGTGTATGTTTTGTCAAAAGAGCGGGGGGAAGGCTATTAGGAATGTTGCAACTATGGAATTATCAACAAAGATAATTAATTTGTCAGAGTTAGACTCCATAATGTATGTTAGACTTGCAAACATAAGTGATTTGGTTGCATCTGAGGGCAAGTATCACCTTAGTTGTTGGGTACAATTTCAAAGAAAAGTCGACAAGATCAAAGAATTTGCTTGTATGGATAATGGGAAACAAAAGTCACAACACTGTTTTTATAGGTTATGTAGTGATTTGATTGGTGGGCTTGAGTCTGGCCATATATATGACATGGGAAATGTATGGGTATTTTATGAAGAAATGTGTGAGAGAGATGGTATTAATGTTCCACAACGATATGTCACTCGGAGAGCTTCATTTTATGATGATATTAAGAAAATTTTAGGGAGTAAAGCTTCATTTGTTCGACCAATCAATCCAACAGGTCACCTATTGCTTTACCCAAGCCATAGTTCTAATATTGTCATAGCTGAACATCTGTCTAATATTGTTCATGATAAGACAGATGAAGCAGATGTGGTAGTTTCCCCTGTACAAAGTAGCCAACTACAGAATTTGGTCCACACAGCATTACATATTAGAAGAGAATTAGAACAAATGCCAGGCCATAATGGTGGGTGGGGTGGGATCAATGAAGATCATGTTAACAGAATAATCCCTGATAGCTTGTCCTTTTTTCTTCAAATCTTGTTGGGAGGTACAAATGTTCTTGAAGAATTGCCATGTGAATCTAAGATACATAAATCAGCCAACAATATTGCACAAGATATAATTTATGCAGTTTCTAAAGGGAGTAAGTTGACCCCTAAACATGTTGGCCTTGGGCTTACCCTTCACCAAGCAACAAGATCTGAAAAACTTGTTAGGCTATTTCATGCTGCTGGGCATACAATTGGTATAGACACAATTCGAAGATTTGATACAAGCATAGCTACAGATATATTGAATCGCTATGAGGAAAATGATAATGTATATATATACCTTATGAGATTGCACCATACACCACTGGGAGGGTTGTTCTTGCCTCATGTGATAATATAGATGTTCTAGAAGAAACCATTGATGGGAAAAATACTTTTCACTGTACCCAAATGATGCTTTGGCAGAGAGGACCAGTTAGAGAAAGACCTGTCACTGGAGGGGCAATAGGTAGGGCAAGAACAGTGACTCCTGGCTGCTTGGAACAATTCCACAAATTAGACCATGCATATATGCCTGTGGGGGAGAGGCCAAATCCTGTGTTTGATGAGTATACTGATTTTGGTTGTGATGAATGGTTTGCAACAAATGAAGAAAAGAATGAATCAGATTTGAAGAATCTTACATGGATACTTACACAGATGTTAGCTGACGAGAAGATTATCCCTGGTTGGGCAGCATTTAATGAAGCAACATGTGTAATTGATCCTCCCTTGACCACACCTGGGATGTTACCAATTCTCCAAGCACCTGCAGATGAAAACAATACTGTGACAACTGTAATTAATCATTTTATGTCTATAAGTGAAAAGCTTGGTCAACCATTTACAATCATCACAGCAGATCAACCACTCTATAGCAGAGGTAAGGGATTAATTTGGGCAAACTATGAGAAATATGGAAATGTTGTTCTTATCATGGGTCATTTGCACATACTATTTAATTTTCTGAAGGCTATTGGACAGCATATGGAAAATGCTGGTCTTGTAGACGTCTGGGTAGAATCTGGGCTATTTGCATGCAATAGTACAGATCAAATGATGGAAGGTAAGTCTTACTATAGAGCAGTCAAGGGGCACACTTTGGCATATGAAGCATTAAACCGTATTTACTGGAATTATTTTGTGAAGTGGGTGGGTAAACAAGCGCACTTAAAGACACCAGAGCTGAGGATAAAAATTGGCGAGATTGTTCAAGAATTTAGTAAAGGTGACATGGATAGTAAGGTTGAAAAGGTAAGTTCTTTAGTTGAGTTATTAAATGATACTGCTATACTAGAGTTAATGAAGGAATAGGATAACAACCAGCAAGATACACCAAATTTTGTCCTCTGGCGAACCTACATGAAGATGGTGGATACACTCCTGAATTTTATAAGGGCTAATCGAGAAGGCAACTGGAATCTTCATCTACAATCATTTGCTGATATGCTACCTTGGATGACAGTTTATGATCACACCAATTACGCCAGATGGGGAACAATATATCTAGCGGAGATGAAAAATCTAGAAATATCTCAACCAATCATTCATCGGGAGTTTATGAATGGAAACTTCGTTGTTCGGCGTGGCAAAGGCAGATTTAACCAAGTCCCTATTGATCAGGCGACTGAATGGCAAAACAGAGTCTGCAAGATTTCAAATGGCATTATTGGGATAACCAGGAATGACACTGCTAGAGACAAATTTTGCATTACATGGGCTGAAAGATCTTATATTTCCCATTCTACTAGATGTCTGTTGGAAATAGAAAATGAAGATCAACTGATTTCTACAAGAAAAGATGCACAACCATCTCGAATTTGGCTTGACGAAGATTCAGTGACAAAACTGGAGGAAGTTTTCAAGAGATTCAACGTTTTTGGACTGGAAGGAGAAGAACTGGATGGTGATATTATGGAAGAAGAAGAAGAGAATGAAAGCACTGAGAGAAGTGAGACAAAACAGCTTGTGTCCCTAGCTACAAATGATGTGTCCACTGCTGAGATTGAAAATGATCTGCTCTCTGCACAAACAAGAGGGGTAAGTATGGTGCAAAGCAATGTTAATAAATGGTTTATAGAGAAAGAAACTCCATTTTTTGATCCACTGCCAAAAGTAAAGTCAAAAACGTTTGCTTCACTCTATAAGATGACCTTTGCAGGAAAACAAAATGAGAAGAAGACGATCAAGGCAGATAGAAGATTGTTGCAACAGCTACTTACAGCATCTTTGGCAGGGAGAAAGGTTGATCTGAATGAGGTTTTGCAACATGAGCTATCTAGTATCCCACTTTCACTGGCAAAAGTAAATGGTGACATGAATTCAACAACCAAGGCAGAGCTAGCAAAGATCATCACAAAGAATGAGAGAATTCTACCCAATGTAACAGAACCAGGCACAACACAGAGAACCTGCATATTAGTTGATGGCCATGCTTACATCCAGTCTCTCGGGAAACCAAAAAACTGCAAAACATTTGAAGAATATGCACATATATTTTTCAAGTTGCTGCTGATAAATGTTGGTGAAAATGTTGACCGTATAGATGTTGTTTTTGACCGATACATTTCTAAATCTATAAAGTCAACCACAAGAACCAAACGTGGTACAAACAAGCGGCCAATTCGTAGAATAATTAGCCGTGGAGATTTGCCACTTCCTCAAACATGGGCAAATTTTATTTCTCTAGGGGATAATAAAGCAGATCTGGCAAAATATTTAAGTAATTATCTTGTGGCTAATCATGCTAGTATAACTAACCATTGTAATAATTGTGAATTAGTTACAGGTGGTGGTTTTCAGGATCCAAGGAAAGCTTACTCTACATTAAGAGATATCAGCACAGTTATGTGTGACCATGAGGAGGCCGACACAAGGCTTATTTATCATGCCCTTGAGGCTGTTGGCAATGATTTCAATAGGCTTTTGGTCTTCTGTAGAGATACTGATGTATTTTTAATGCTAATTCACTTTTTTAGAAACAAGTATGACATTGAAGTATGGATGGTTGCTGGTACTGCCAGACAGCGAAAATGTTATCCTATTCATGACATTGCCCAACAACTTCCAGAAAGTATTACTAACAATCTTTTAGGGTTTCATTCTCTTACAGGATGCGATACAACATCATCATTTACCAGTTTTGGGAAAAGGAAATGCTGGAAGGTCTTTGAAGAGTTTGCACACCTACTTGATTGTATAGGGAGAGATGGGCCAGTTGAGGATGCAGAAGAATTTATTTGCCGATTGTATGGTGTCCCTGATCCACTGGGCGGTTTAAACAAATGCAGAGTAGATCTTTTTGAAAAAGGAAACAAGGATTTAGAGAAATTGCCACCTACAAGTGATGCTTTTCGCCTTCATGTTGCTCGTTGTAATTACCAGGCCAAAGTATGGTTGAAGGCGAACGTTGGTTTACCTGAAATCCCTAGCCCTACTGATACTGGTGGGTGGATATCATGTGATGATAAGCTACAAATTATCTGGTCTACAATACCTTCCATTCCACAGTCCTGTATTTCCTTGATTTCTTGTGGATGTAAAAAGAAATGTAGAACTGCCAATTGTAAGTGCTATAAGAACAATCAACAGTGCACACCTCTATGTGGATGCGATGCAAATGAATGCAAAAATCCTGTAGGATTACCATAGCTAAAACAAAATAAAAATTAGAACTTTGTTAAGGCTTTTCTAAGTTTGTTGATACAAAAAATTCTGCTAATTTCATGATTAGGATTATCAGGACATGCGGTATACCATTTTATACTATGATCGATAATTGTTTTCGACTGATCTACTGTTATTTTACAGCATTGCATAATGTATGTGTTTGTATTGGCTTCCGGAGGGTACATTTTCAGTTTTGATGTAAATTGGCAAAACAAAAAATAATTTATAATTGTGATTTTTTTCGATTCAAATAATATTCAGCTCAAGCATGAGAAATACATGCGATTAGAAATTTTACTATAGCTACCAGCATAAAATTATATTCGGTAGAGAAATTCAAAGTGGTCACAAGCCCAGCCAAAGGGACCATGAACATTGTAATGAACAGTGGCAATAAATGGAAACATTCAAATAATAAAAGAACTTTGGGAAAATTGTGTTCAAGTCAATCCTCGAGTCAACCCACATATCTGTGTCTGTGATCCAATATTGTTATTAAAAACATTGAACGTTTTATACCTACTTGATCGAATGATATCCTACACAAGCCAAGGCCCAAAACAATTAAATAAAAGGAGACATTCAAGAGATAAAAGAACTTAACTTATAATCAAGGGAGATTTACTGGTATCTTCAAACAAAGAGTTCCACTATCAAAGCATAGTATAGAGACAAACACAAATATGCACTAGCAAAGCATAGAGACAAGCAAGCGTTTGATATTCACATTATTATAAAATATAGTATCAAATGGAGGATAAAAAGATACTGTCCCACTTTTATATTATGTTAAAACAGTAGTCAGTACACGGTAGATATTTTAAAATATTCGAGCAAAGTATATCTCATGCATACTGGCATTGCTGGGCCTGCTGGCAGAAACAGACTAACAGAGCAATTGGCTCGAAAGTTGAAATCGTATTGAAAATGTTCAGTAATAAGTCAAATAATTGTGATTTAAGATGCCGTACCCTCGATTCGAAACAAATACCAACACACAAATTAATGTTGTCGCCTTAAAAAACGCTGTAAAGCGATTGCGTATATATTACATCGTACAAAATGATAAAATCTCATTTTTGCACGAACAAGCCAACATGGAAATTGGGAAAATAGCCGACTTGTATCAACAAATAAGGGAAATCACAATGGTCACATATTTCTATAGACATGTAATTACTGTTTAAACGTAATAAAAACTCAGAATATCTCTGTTTTACCTCTCTCTGGGTCGATCTTTTATCTTATTTGCCAAAAGGTTCTTCTTGGCGCGCCATATTTTATTTTGTTTATAATTGTGAGCGATGTTAATTACATCACGCGATATTTTCTTTCATCTGATTGGTTAGTCCTCGCTTCCGGCAAACCATATTTGGCAAAATATATAAACTATACAAAATACCATATTTTAACAAAGCGGCACTTCAAAGACGAAGATCGCCCTCAAAAAATCTTCATTTTTTCCTTTTCTATCCAAAATTACGCGTGGCAACGGGGCAAATCTTCTTAGGTTGCCTGCTTGTAACAAAAAATGCCATCGACAGTCACTTTTTTTGAGGCTGGCTGGCCGTCTAAAATTCGTGTTTAAAAACATTAGCTGACATTATACAAAAGGAAATGAATAAAATAGTGGCATGGCTAAATGCCAATAAATTATCTATCAACCCATCCAAAACAAAATTTATCATTTTTAAATCAAGAAATAAACCATTGAATCAAGAAATTACTCTCAAAATAAATAACAATATTATTAAACAAGCATCTCATGTAAAGTTTTTGGGCGTATTAATTGACCACGAATTTTCATGGAAGAACCACATTAGCTCAGTTCAGAAAAATGTAATAAAATCTGCGGGTTTGATTGCAAAATTAAGACATTTTACTAACAAAAACAGTTTGACATTGGTATATTATGCTTTAGTCTATCCATACCTCACATACGGAAATCTAGTTTGGGGAAATACGTACCCAACCAGGCTTCAAAAGTTACTGAATGTGCAAAAGAAAATTGTTCGACTAATTAGTTTTAAATCCTATATGGAACATTCAAAACCACTATTTTTGGATTTGAAAATCTTGAACATCTACCAAATCAATGATTATTTATGTAGTTTATTCATGTATCGTCGCTACTATTGTCAAAATTTGCCGGACTTTTATAATGATTACTTCAAACAAAATAACGATGTACACAACTATAATACACGAAATTCTACCAAGTTACATGTGAGTTATAAAAGAACAAACTACCGTATATACACTGTATTTAACAAAGGAATTTCTTTATGGAATTTTCTTGATGACGAAATTAAAAATACTAAAACTTATTTTTCTTTTAAGAGAAAAGCAAAATCCCTTTACTTATTATCTAATTAATGTAAATAAATTATAAAAACCTTAGCAATAGCCTTAGGAACACTAATGATAGTAATGTACTATTTTATTTCTTAGTTTTTTTTCATCTTTCAATTTGTTGTAAATAGTTTCTGCTTGTATATAATTTCTTCTTTCATAGTCTTTTATCACTAGAATACTAAAACTAGGGGCCTTACTATAAAAGTCCAACAGGATTTCCAAAGGTCCCTAGCCCATTATACTACTGTAATTATTTTTTTTTACTACTTGTATATATTTTGTGGGCAAAAAAAGTTAATAATCATAATAATAATTCATAAACAACATGAGGCACAAACAACATGAGGAAGTCATTAAGTGTTCATGAAATTGACATGAAAAACAAATTAAGTCTACAATGTAACAACTAAAGCATTGTCAAACCTTTTGAAATTCATTATCCCTTAAAGGGGGGGGGGGGGTAAGTCGTTTCTGTACATACGCGAGGTGTGTTTATGTTTTTGTTCTGATCCACATAATAGAATTACATGAAGTATAACAAAAGGTCATTATATATTCTGTGAAGTATTTCCTACATTTGCATAAAGGAGCGGTGTTTATTTTCGATCGTGGCTGATGCATTAGACTCGAGCTTTAACACGTTAGAAGAATTGCAAATTAGTCAGATTGAAGACCTAGCAACGTTACCAAACGTAGACAATTTCACATCTTGTAAATGCTGTGGTTGTTACTTGCTGTCTAAGAGAAAGAAGAAGAAACTTTTGCCTGTGTAAAAGCATGAACAAATATTGTTCGAGTGTGTGCCAGTGCCACGAGGAATATTTTGGATGATGTTTGAACAGCCACATTTACTTGAAAGTGATAGCGATGAATCAAATAGTGGAACGGTAAGCTTATAATTTGTTTTGTGCTGTTTATGATATTGTGAAACTGAAATCAGACTATTAGCTCTATATACTGTAAAAAATAAATACAAAATGTGATATGCAAATTGCAATTTTCTCATTGCCAAATCAGTCCGAGTCAAGTGTCGATTGTGTTTTATAGCATTACAATTTTAATTGCTTCGATAATAGAATGCAAATAAGAATTATAGAAATAGTGAAATAGGCCCATTGTTCCGAGACATGTAAAAAACACAACAGCGACAACGCTAGCAAGTAATGTCCACAAATGTATTAAAAACAGTATATAAATTATAGTTTAATGATCGTATTTCAATATCTCTTTTATGTAATAAACAGAGAAGTACATGGATGCTTGGAAATACCAGATTTATTTCTCGTGTTGAACATGATATCTCACTCGTTCGCAGCGCTCACTCTTGAGATATCATGTTCAACACTCAAATAAATCAGGTATTTCCGCACACCATGTATTATTCTCTATATAATTTTTATTGCCCATAATGCTAATAGGATAAATGTTAGCATTTTCCTGACTCACTATTTTTTCTATTTATACATAGTACTAAGACTTCTCTTTACAAGGAGAAAAGAGAGGGCCCTTCTGATGAGGAAGGCGACATAACAGGAGAGGCGATCACCACAGATAAAGAGGCAGGGGATGCAGCAGGGAGTGAGGCAGGAGGTAACATGGCAGGAGACAAGCAGGGGAGCTGAGCTGGAAGAAGAGGACGTGGTAGGGGAAGTGACCAAACCAAGAAAAGTGGACGGGGATGAGGATGAAGCAGGGGTAAAGCTGGTGCTAGTAGTTCCAGACAAAGTACAAGAGGACATGACCAACTTCAATCTGAACCAAATACTCAAGAAGTCAGGCCAATCATCAAGAACAATTAGTGGTAAGATACTGTAAACCTCTGAAAATAATCCCCTTAACATCTCACAAAAATGCTACATACTGTACAGTATAACAACACATGGATACTGTTTGTCACTCCTACAGATTATTGGATAATATCCAATGAGATATTACCACCTATGCCCTATTGTTCACACAAGGGCTGTGTCTATGCATTTTGTTAAGTTGATTAATTTTATTTGGTAACTGATACACTGAAAACATACATGCATGGGGAAAACAGCCTTGTTTACAATTAGGTTTAAATGCCACCAACTTCACTTATGGAATATTTTCATGTAAAGCATTTGCTCTTACATTACAGTGCTATTTAATTTATACATACACAAGTCTTCATCAGAGTTTGGTCTAGTAATAGGAACACCCTAACTGCAATATTATATGTTACCTCACACAATTATCCTATGTTGTAGAATCTTGTTGATGGTTTAAGCGTGAAGCAATTGCGGATATTGGCTCTATAGCTGCTACGAAGACAGCCAGCGGCCTTTACCGACATTGTGAGTGGAGAGATTCCTGCTGGGGATGGATTAGAGCCACCAAACCCCCCTCCTGATGATGAAAATGTGCCAGAGTGGTGTATGTGTGGGCATTGTATTGCAATGCCAACAACACAAGGAGAAAATAAGTGCTGCACAAGATCCAGGTGAGAATGCATCACAACAAAAACACTGTTTCCACAGATTGTTTTGGATGCCAATATATTGGACATTGCTATGCGGTATAGGGAAGATATGCTGCAACCTCGTTCCCAGGCTATTTGCTCTTGGGAAGCAAAGACCCTGGTCGGAGCTGGTCACGTGAACCCCCAGATTTTGGGGGTAAATTGAATTTGATCTCAGGGAGGGGTAGTAGAGTAGTCTGTTTGTTGCGTTTAGAAAATTGCAACTTTATGTGTTATAATTTTGGGTGATAAAAATGTAATTTGCAGCAAGAGATTGTGAAAGGAACTGTTCTAAATTCGTACCGATCATGACAAGACTCCCTGCTATACTGAATGTCATCAATAATAAGTGTTGCGTTACATTTCAAGCGAGAAGCTGGATCATATTTCACTTGCAAGGAAAACACTCCACACGCGCCTGGCCTGCGAAGTTTAGCACGTATCGCCGTAGAAACATACATATCTTCTAGACAGACTGATCGATCAAACGGTACTGAACGAACGATATGGTTCTTTATAGTTGAAGTGTATCCTGTCCGATATTCAAAACAAAAGATTTATTTTATAACGGGATCCTTTGTCTTTGATTTCCTAAACATCGCCAACATGTGTAAACAATATTGCTATTCTGACTGTAAAAGCACAGGATTAAAACCCGTTATGGACTGGCTATAAAATTCATTTCATTTACATTGCTGAAACTCAACGATCAAGAAAGATAATGTCGAAGTGTAGCTAGCTATCTGTTATCACACAAACGCCAAGAGTACATGCGTTTCCGTGCGTGCGGTACAACTTGAATATCTAGGACGATATATGCACCAGACACTGGTATTGTACTTTATATAAATTATTTCATATTTTGTATATGCAGTAATTTGCAACATGTATAATATTAGACCTTTCATTGACATTGGCATTGTCCATTGAGGGCTTTATTGAAGAATAATCCAGCTTCTTTAGACTTGTATAATGGATTAATGCCGCTGTGAGTTATCAATATTTAAATCAACTTTAATTAATCTTTATCGTATACTGGAATCGATATTTTAGAAGTTTTAATAGTCTGTTTTACCAAACAATACTGGAGGCAAACAACCTATCTATCAATGGAAACTTTAAAAGGTTTGCTACAGTAAAACTCATTAATATAAGTGAGACTTCGTGTGCATATACAGTTTATGAATTATGTATGTCCCTGATAAAACGTAGGACACTTTATACCAGATATAATAAAAAATACTTTGCTAAACCTTTTCGGCTGTCATTCCTTTGCATTTAAGGGGAGAGGGTAAATGGCGATAGAATTTATAGGAGATGCTGTGCAATATTTTGGCTTCAACAAACAGGTGCTCGTGCAGACAAAAAAGGAAATTCTTGCAGTTATGAATTGTCGTATGTCAGCTGTGCACTCTCGATTTCAAACAATTTTGTACGTTATATTTTGTCTTCCTGGTGTTTAATATAAACGATGATAGCCATTTAAAAAAAAAATCTAGAGCAATATGTCTATAAACAGTTTTAGAATCAATAGAATGGACATTCACAATGTGTATTTGGCTTGTGTCCAAATGTGTCACGTTTAAGACCGGCAAGGCGCTAATCCTACGACCTATAAACAGTCGCTTTCCAGACATCTGTTTAACAAATTTATACCATGTCCATATCAGAACAATTCATTGGCATATTATAAGCATATTATAAATATCAGAGCCACAACAGAAACGTATGCGTGAAATAAAACTACGCCCGAACCGGCGAACCCCGAGAAAATAAAAATATTTCAAAGCGTACAGTCATACGTTCTCGTTGCTTGATTTCCTGAATTTTCTGTTGCTATAAGAATCTGCATTTTAACATGTTTGTATAATTTAAAAGCAAACAGAAACCAATTTAGCAAGTAGTTTGAGGTATATATGATACTTGAAGATGAATTAGATGATTGTACAGAACGGCCACTCCTTGCAATCGAAGTGCGAAGTGCGGAAGTGGAAACATGTAAT
>CACRXK020013551.1:0-13933 GCA_902702795.2 Paramuricea clavata
GTTTAACACCAGATAATTTTACTTGTCAAATCAATCAATGGAGAAAACCAATTTTAACTCTCCTACCTGACCATATCTCTTGCTATCTACAATATAAACAGGCTTTGACATTATATTGTGGCTATTTTAGGAGAATTTGTTGTTGAAGAACTGGTCGCCAGGTACTTAATTTGTAATTTATGTTGGTATTTTGGTTGTTCCAAATAATGAAAATAAAAATTCCAATTCGGTCACAACACGACATCAGCTCACTTGCACTGATATATCGCCGTAAAATACTGAAATGTTGATTTTATCATAATTTTAATGCTAATCAAAATCTTCACCTTAATTAAGCTTCTCATTATAAGCTCAATTATTGAGTTGATTGTGGGAAATCAACATTCCTCCAATATTTAGTCTAAGTAGGCTATATTGTTCATGCAAATTGACAGTCAATCAAATATTAAGAGTGGTGATATCACATTTGAGTTATTTTGCTCTTACATGTAACAGGATAAATAATAATTAGCACTGTACTAATATTACTGTGACAAAGTGTTATGACAGGAAACCCTTTGCAGTGCAAGAGCAAAACTTGACAAATTTGATAGCATAACATTGTTGACGTATTAAAGTGGCTAAAGGCCGGCAAGGGCAATCACGGGCTGCAGTACAGCTGAATCATGATCCCGCCCCCACACACATGCGCTTTGGTAATTATGCACTTTGGCAATTACCCACGATTACCCTTGTCCGCTTTGGCACTCCGGGCCTCTCGCCGGCCTTGCCTGGGTTCAAGAATTTCACTTACTTTGTTATTTCTGTTAGTGTCTAACAGCATTGTTTTAATTGAATGGAAATGACAATATTTATATGTACTATAGACATAAAATATATTATCTAGAATATTTTCTATATTGCTTACATGTATATATTATCTACACTCTCTATATTGCTTATATATTAAGTTCTTTGAATGTTTGCATGGCAGTAACAGAATATATAAATTTGTTTTGTAGGTACATGTAACACCACATAAAAATTATTTCTGCATAGCTTTCGATCTGTATGCCCGGATTATTTGCACTGATTAAGATCTGGGCACACAGATTGAAAGCTATGCAGAAATATTTTTTATGTGTGTTCTTAAATGAAATAATATGTATTGCTTATATATTATCTACAAAAAAAATTAAATTATATTATTTTATTGTCTAAATAGTTTGTATATAGTTTTAATAATAATTATAGTTTTAATGTATCTGTATACAGTATATCCAAGACTATGAATAAAGACATAAATCATAGTTACTTACTACTGTAAATACAGTGCCGTAACAAGCTCGATAATTGGGGGGCTGATATTCATATATTTGTGTTCTGCATTATTAATGTCTTTTGAAATCGATTGTTTTTATGGTCTGTGAACACAAATATATGAATATCAGCCCCCCCCCCCCAATTATCCAGCTTGCTACGGCACTGAAATATTGTACTTTCTATATCTCATGCTAGAATTATATATCTGCATTTAATACAGATTCATTGAATATACATTAAAAGTGTGTTTTTTGTTTGATTATATATGTGGCAAACACCAGTAGTTTTTTGTAAGTTTTACAGTTGTGCCAATCAGATTTTATTTTTTAGCAATCTGAGGGGTCAATGAAACAGGAAGTTAGGAATTCCTCAAAAGTTAGGAAATGAATTGATCAACATTTTTCAGAACACTTCTATTGGCAAGACTGTAATTTCATGGTTAGAAATATATTGCAATTTTTTTCTGTGTTGGTGTGATGTACTCAGGTGAATATAATGCTTGTGATGTTACTCTGAGTGTATATCCACACCGGGCAAGCTTGAAAAATATGCCTGACCACGGTGGGATTCGAACCTACGACCTTTGAAATACTAGCCCAATGCTCTGCCAACTGAGCTACGCGGTCTGGTCGGTTCGAGTATGTGATATTTCGGAACAGAATCTAGTTCCTTCGATATCAATGTTATCTAATGATAATCATGATTTTTTTCTGTGTTGGTGTAATGTACTCAGGTGAATATGATGCTTGTTCGCACATATTTACATTTTACTCTTTTACTGTCTGATGCCAAGTGATTTTATTGGCCGAAAGGGGAAAATTTTTCAATTAATATAGATTCAAGCAAATCAAGGAGAATGGAAGGAAAAGGGAAATACAGGGAAAAAACTTCAAACTGAACAAAGAATAATTATTACTGATTCATGATTCATGACCATATGCATTGCATGCATTTTAATTAACCTTTTTGGCCTAATATTTCAATAGATACAATAGTTCTATTAAATAACTAGAACATAAACAAGGGCAAAAAGGCTAATTAGAAAGTACAAAAGTCATAACAGCATGGAATTACTATCCCCATGCACCTATCAACTTTAAACTACAGATGGGTTTGTACTGTACAACTTGTATTCCTGTTAAAGTAATTAAAATTGCCACTGTTGTGCACTTTTTTGACAGTCAAAACTTGTACAGTAAGCAATTCAAATACCTTAGGAAACACCAGTGGTTTTATAATGAGGGTCTGATCATATGAGTCCATCTTTGTCTGCCGGGCTTGCCCAGTTAGCCGGCAGGCTCATGAGTGCAGAGATCCTGCCAGTGTTTTCATACATTTTAGAAATTGTGTTCATGAGGAAGCCGGGCTTGGACTGCCTTTCCCAGGACTCGCTTGAGCAAGCCAGTTACCAGGCTAGCCCGTTTAATATGAAACAAATAAAAACAGCTCAGTAAGCAGGGCCAGCTGGGCTAGCCCGGAAGAACCGGGCTAATATGAACAGACTTGCTTATTCACTCAATTTGGTGTACCACTTATGACATCAGGGTTTAAAATTGGTAGGTGCATGTGTGAAAATCTATTCTATATGATTTCTGTTTAAAAGAGCTTGAAGGGTTGCATCCAAGGAGAAATCGCTCTTGTCATACCTTTGTACATAAAATAATATGGTCACTTTTTCCTGCTTTAAGTGAAAATCAAGAATAATTGGAGTCGTTGAGGTCACGACAACAGCTGCCCTTCCTGAATATTTAAAAATGTTCCTTCCATTTTCCCTGATTTTGTCAAAGTGCCGTTTCATTAATAAATTGTCGCCTTGACATCGAACTGGAGAGAAGACCTTTGCGGCAGTATCCATTTTAGAAATCTCTACAGATATACGACCTTTCTTGGTGGACATCGAGCCGCCGTATCCGACAACAATATTGCAGACATGCCGAAATATAGGATACGGAATAAAAAGCTTGACTGGTGGCATGAGACCAGTATTCCTCGACCTTCCGAGTTTCGCAAACATTGCCCTGCCAATTTCGGTAAGGTAGGAGTCGATGAGCGGCCCAACAATTTCCAATTTATAGGAAGCTCGCTCTTCTAAAATCGGATCGAGATTGCGCATTCCCATATTCGGTTTGCTCTGGCATTTCCATACAGCGTCCAGCCATTTTCGCTCAACACCAAACTTCAACTCCACTGTTGAAGCATTCCAAAACCGTTTCGACCTTTCGGTGTCGTCGCCAGAAGAGCCAAGTTTAAGATTTGAAAAGCATTCAGCAAAATCACTGCTTGGTTCCGCCATGTTGTTCGAAATTTTGGAGGGAAATGGTAAAAACCGCTGCGCTAATCGCGCCCGCGCTTCCGGGAGCAAAATGCATGGCAACCGACCACGTGATATAATGTTGGGTTTAGATATTTGTAAGTCAACGAGCATTAGATATAGTTCGATATTCCTATAGTAATATAGCAGAACACTTAATTTAGATTTTTTGTTTGACCTAATGCGCATGTGCAGTTAGGGATGGGCTACAAATTTTTGAAAAATTATAACCAAATATCCCAGTGAACATATAATAGCTCAAGATGCCAGTATGAAACAAGGGTACAGCTAGGTTTTACATAGTAATTTATTAATATGCAAGTCGTTTCATATTATACAATGTAATATTAGGCATACATTTATCATGACATATTCACCATTTTTGTTTTAATTAAATCATCCCATTGCTTCCTTGCACAGTCATCACAAGCCAACTTTTAATTTCGTTTCGGCTTTGCCTTCTCTTTCAATATATTATTCTGCGGTTCCCATTATTTATAGCTTGAATATTGTAGGAATCTTTGCATGGTAAAGCAGACTACGCCAGTCGCCATTGTTTACATGATGTGAATATAATAGACTAGATGCTTTCTTTGGTTGGCTTATCGCAGTGCAAAAACAGACCTGTAGATTTCAGAGAAAGAAAGTATTGTAGATAACGTATGAATTAGTCACAATAGCGGTAAATTTTCTCGTTAATGTGCAAGATCCGGCAGTGAATTCGGATTCAGAAAACCTTAAGAATAACTTATGGCGAGCATAGTGAGCTTAAACGTGATAAAAACAGGCAGAATTTAAAGACAACTTTTTTATTATTTTTGTTACAGTAATATTTTAACAGGAAGTTCCAATCACATACGTGGTTCTGCTGGAGGTCCTGCATAAAAAAGTACTATGTATAATACATTAAATAACAAGTTAGTACCTAAACAAACATTATAATTACGTTATAAAAATTTGTTGTAAAAGTATATAAAAATCCTGTCCGACATAATCAATGTATCTGTGCAAGAAATATTCTTAATTGAATATTTAGATTTTATTATTTAAGCACTCTATTTTTCTGAGAGAATAATCAAGATTATTCCAATCTTTAAAAATGTGATAAACAGGAACGTACTAGTTAAGGACGAGCCAACGAGAACTCGCTGTGGGCCCCAGCCATCATGGGTTCCAAAAATTAACATTGGAAAAGAAAAAAATATAGATTTTAATTTTCAAAGTCAAGATTAAGGTATTACAATTTATTAATTGTAAAAATCAAAATTTACGATAATATAACCGAAAAATTTTCGTTCGTACGTCGGACGGAAAAATAACAATATGTCCGGAAATATTTTTGTATTCCAAGCCGGATAAAATCACGATAAGACGGGAAAACTTTTTGTATGTTCGGAAAAAATTGGCGATCTCTTAGCCCCCCACCCCTCCCCCGCCTCTCGCCAACAATTCTTGGGAAAAAATATTAATATTGGTCCATCGGTCACTGGGCCTGGGCCCCATCAGACGTTGTTTATTCGTTGTATTTATTAAGGTGCCAGCACTTCCCTGGTCATAAATACAGCTTTGCTGACACCAATTACGATTAGTTAGTGATAATCGAACATTGCATGCCTCGTCTTTTAGATTTGGTGTCATGGTTATGAACGTTTCTGTTAAGCTTAACGTCCAGGTTGACAATGTCAGGATGACCCAGCCTAGACCTAGGCCTTCTATTTTTATTGATATTTTTTTAATATTCAGCGCTTTTTCACATGAAAAGACTGGGACTAGGTGATTTGGGGGCGGGGCGGAGGAAGAATACAAGCCTGACGCAAGCGAAAAAATAGAAGGCCTAGTGGATTTCCCAACAACAAGGCCAAAACTGCCCTGAAACTGCCCTGATTGCGAAATGCCCAATTGTTGCGTTCTCAAACAGAATTATTTGCGACTTAACAGCGAATTTAAACCGATACAGGTAAAATAAACTCATTTATAGTATAACTTACTATTTTTATTTGTATACACGTCTAGAAAATCGGGATTTTTATCATAAAGTTTGAAGCAACACTATTATTATGTTGACAAGGTGAAGCGAAAGCACAAAATAATAATTCTTTTATTCGCAAGACAATCTACTGTTTTGCTTTGAATAACTATATTTGGGAATGAGGAATTTGAAATTATTGTTCACATATTACGGATATACCATTTGTAAACAATGTACGTTTTTATATACAGTACTGTACGGGCTAATAATATATGTATCCGTTTTATTTAATAAATTATAATTGTATATGTGTTTGTATATTTTACAAACACAAGACTGCTTCTTGCCAAAATTGAGAAAATATATATTAATGTAGTTGTGTATAAGAGAAAATTTCATGAAAGATTCTACTTTTGGTATATATTTTGACTCATTTTGTGCTTTCGCTACACCTTGTCAACATAATAATAGTGTTGCTTCAAACTTATGATAAAAACCACGATTTTCTAGACGTGTATACAAATAAAAATAGTAAGTTTATACTATAAATGAGTTTATTTTACCTGTATCGGTTTAAATTCGCCGTTAAGTTGCAAATACTTCTGTTTGAGAACGCAATAATTGGGCATTTCGCAACCAGGGCAGTTTCAGGGCAGTTTCAGGGCAGTTTTGGCCTTGTTGTTGGGAAATCCACTAGGCCTTCTAGGCTTGCTTCCTCCGCCCCGCCCCCAAATCACCTAGTCCCAATCTTTTCATGTGAAAAAGCGCTGAATATTAAAAATATATAAATAAGACTAGAAGGCCTAGGTCTAGGCTGGTCTAAAGCCACTCGCGCTGCGCGCTCGCGGCTTTAAACCTAATAAAACACTCCTGCCCATTTTTAAAATAGTACATAAAGTTCTAGCAGGACATCTCTTGGAACAGCTCCGGTATTAGACCCAATTTCAAACCGAATTTCATTGTATTTACCAGCATCCACTCGTATTTGGCTTTCAATGTCGTTGTATTTTGTTGTAGTCGCGAAGAGAGGTCTTGTTCCATCAATCGGAAGGGAAGTGATGACAGCACTCCTATTTCCGTACGGTCCAATATTATGCTGACGATTCACAAGGTTACAGCTGACTGTGAGATATCGCAAGCCTTCGTGGATGTCTACGGAACGATCGCTGATGTGTGGGGGTGTATGTAGGACCATTGGAGGACCGATATCCTAAATACTCGCAGGATATCGGAGTCCTGCGGAATTTGTTCCCTTATAGCAAAGTCGATCCTTATTCTTCCATCGGGATATTCCTTAAGTGTTAATCCGTTTTCCTCCAGTTCTTTCCGCAGCTGTTTAAAGATCCAGTACCTTTCATCTATCATAATCTTCTTCCCATCTACGGAAATGAAGTCATTGAACACCTTAGGAATGTTTTTATAATTCCAAAACACAGCGGCAGTCTTTACGTAAAGTTCGGATCCGTGGGTAAAGATCAGTGGATCCTGTAAGTCCAGGGTAACCCCTCCGCCTTCAACATAGACCGTTATCTTCTTCATGTTTTATTTACAGGTAATAAAATGAGTCTGGCACTGGATGTAGCTCTCCGGGAAATATATTTTAACGTTAATGGTGGGTACATGTCGATGGAAAAATTATACCAAAGTGCAAAGGAGGAGGGTATAAGGGGAGTTAGTCGGAAAAATGTTAAGGAAGGGTTACAAACACAAAATACCTACATTATTCATAAACCGTCCAGAAAACATTACAAGACTCAAAGAACCTATGTGGATGGACTTGCACAGCAAATTCAAATGGACCTTGTGGATATGAGTAAATTTAGCCACAAGAATAAGGGAAACCGTTGGATTCTAACTGTCATAGAGGTTTTGAGTCGATATGCCTTTGCCGTTCCCGTATGAAGGAAAAATACCGAAAGCATGACGAAGGCTGTCGAAAATATTTTCATACAATTTAAGGAAAGATTCGGCAAGTATCCTAAAACGGCACAGTTTGATGACGGAAAGGAATTTTACAATGTTGGAGTAAAGACATTGCTAAAAGATCATGATGTCCATTACTTTTCCACAAGGACCTTCCGGAAAGCAGCACTTGTCGAGAGATTCAATAGGACCCTAAAAACAAGGATGTGGAAATACTTTACGGAAAATAGGACGAAAGTTTGGGTGGACATCTTACCTGCTCTCGTTAGATCCTTTGGGAAACCGTTTGACCATTCGAGCTGAACGGTCAATGATTTCGAAGCTCCGCCATAAAACTTTGAAAAATATTTTGATGAGTTAAGTTATGGCAACATAAACACTTAAGAATGAAAACCAATTGCTACGATCAGAGGTTCAAGACTTAAAGAGCCAATTAAATAAAGTCAGTCAAGATTTAAACACACAAATGAGTATTGCAAAGACGGCCATTGAAAAGACACAAGATAACGCCAATCCAAATCACTCCGAAGGCGAAGAACAATCTAAAGCTGTAGAATTTTTGAGTGAACAGTACGACGATCTAGATGCTTTTCGCAAACAAGCCAGCCAAGACCTTAATCGCATCGACAAAAATCTAGATAAGGTCAGCAGAAGGTGTGATGAAATCGCCGAAGCAATTGAAGCGAGCGAAGAATACAGCTACCAGTATAATATAAAAATAACTAATGTACCTCAAATCAGTGAAAGGGAATCGGCAGAAGCTACAGCTAAACTTTGTGTTAAGCTATTTTCAGCTATGGGCGTGGAAGATGTCTCTCTTCAAGACATAGATATTGCACACCGCGTTCCTTATCGCAGGGTTTCACAGTATCCCGATGCAATAATATGCAAGTTTGTTCCACGACTAGCTAAAAGAAAAGTCACGGCTGCACGTAAAGAATCGTCTAGTGTAACATCCGAACAGCTTGGTATCGGAACGATCAGCAATCCTGACTTTCGAGTGAATATATATGACCATCTAACGCCCCGCCTTCAACCACTTCTTTACGAAGCTAAAAAATATGAAAAGACGATGGGATACCAGTTCTGTTGGGTCAAAAACAGTTATATTTGCTTACGAAAAGCTGCAAATTCACGAATAACCAAAATGAAATCACTACAAGATCTTACCAACTTAATACAACGGGACTCAACTGGCAACGACTCAATGTTGAATGATTAAAGCTAAGTATCAGACGTTTTCATTGACTATAGATCACTATATCATATGTTTGTTTAATTGATGACGAGTAAACACGAAGTTAATGTACATAAGTCATAGTCAGTTAATGTACATAGTCTACGGTATATATAATGATATATTTCTTTCTGACTAGCAGACCTTCAACTGAAAGACAGTTAAATAAGCTTACAAGTATTTATGATCTTGACGTATTTAATCTAAATATACGATCAAATTCTAATATTAACCCCGATCAAAATGTGATGAACAACCATATTCATTGCAAATACTATTCTCCGGAGAATTTTACTAAAATCAAAAAGGGTAATCATCGTTTATCAAATAATCATTTCTCCCTATTTCATAATAATGTAAGTAGTTTAAGAAAGAACTTAGAACGTTTACAATTTCAAATATTAGACGAATTGAAATTTCCTTTTAGTGTTATTGGCATCACAGAAACCCGCATTAAAGATACCAACTTAGATGGTTTTAATTACAGCATCCCTGACTACTAATTTAAATTTGTTCCAACCCTTTAGCTGCTGGAGGGGTTGGAATGTATATTAATAATGTATTTGGTTATACTGTTATTGAAAAATCTGCTAATACAGCTTATCAAGCGCTTTGGATTGAAATTATCATTCCTAACAAGAAAAATATTATATGCTGTGTCGTATACAGACAACACAATTCACCTGAGACATTCCAAGTGTATTTTGAACAAAAACTAGAGCAATACACATCAACAGGAAAATATGTGTTTATCATGGGTGAATTCAACACAGACTTATTAAAAATTGATAGGTGTAATTATGCACATATTTTTTTATTATATTGACAAAGCTGTTCAATGATCCCTAGCATCGATAAACCCTCGCGCGTCCATGGGGAATCAGCCACATTAATTGACAACATATTTATTAAAACCCTTCCAATGTGTTAGTTAGTGGGAACATATTAATATCTGTTGTAAGCGATCATTTTTCACAATTTCGTATCCTAGATTGTATTACCGTCAGCAAAACATCCAAAAACGTAAATATCCTGACTATTCATCATTCTCCGATACTTTATTTAACCAAGAACTTTCAGAGATAAATTGGGATTTTGTCGTAATGGAACCAGAGAATAATCCTAACAAGTTATTTTCGACTTTTTTTAATAAAGTAAATAAATTAATAAATAAACATGCTCCTATGAAAACCATTTCTAGGCGTAAAGCAAAACAATTATCCAAGCCATGGGTAACTAGAGGAATAAGGGCATCTATTAAAGCTTAAAATAAAATATTTCACACAAATAATTTAACTCAGTATAAAATATATAGAAACTATATTGTTACTTTACTCCGAGCCAGCAAAAATTTGTACTATGAAAAATATTTCAACTTGAATCACACAAATATGAGTAAGAAATGGGAAGGAATAAGGGAAATTTTGGGACGTAGCCGTAATAATAAAAATAATATTGGTGCCATGCGACAGAATCCTACTTCTCGAAATATATATCCTAAAAATATATCTAACATCTTGAATAAACATTTTGCTACATGTGGACAACGATTAGCTGCTAATATGCCACATTCTGAAAGACATTATTCTGATTACCTTCAACATACAACTAGCCTTAACTACACGTCTCAACTAGATTCATTTGTTTTCATTCCGACAACTGAAAGAGATATTGAACTTGAAATTATCACACTACCAACCAAAAATACTGAGGGTTTATACTCGTGCCCTTCGAGGATTATTAAATGGGCAAAACACATTCCGAGCAAACCTTTGGCAGATATTTTTAATCGGTCGATTGAAACTGGAATTTATCCTAATAAACTCAAAATTGCGAAAATAATTCCAATTTACAAAGCGGAGGATGAAACTGAACCGAATAATTACCGACCCATATCCCTTTTATCGGTATTTAATAAAATTTTTGAAAAGATCATGTATAAACGTTTAGACAAATACCTAAATATGAAAAATATCTTGTGTCCCTCACAATATGGTTTCCGTCAACAACATTCTACACAACATGCCATTCTCGACATTGTTAACAAAATCCAAACTAACATGGATAATAAACTTTATTCCTGCGGTATATTTATAGATTTGAAGAAAGCCTTTGATACGGTAGACCACGATATACTGTTGGGTAAATTAAATCATTACGGTATTAGGGGAGTGGTAAATAACTGGTTCTCTTCCTACTTAAAACACCGCTCTCAAACAACTCTGATTGGAAACTGTGTATCTGATAGAGAAACCACTTTGTGTGGAGTACCTCAAGGATCAGTCCTTTGGCCTCTACTTTTTTTAATATACATAAACGATATTTCTGAGTCATCAAACGTTTTTAATTTTTTTCTTTTTGCGGATGATACCAACCTACTATATGCTAATAAAAACTTGAAAACACTTGAATCTGTTGTAAATTCTGAATTGAATAATGTTTGCAAATGGCTTAATGCCAACAAACTTACGCTTAATATAAAAAAGTCAAATTTTGTTATTTTTCGCCCACACCAGAAATCAGTAAATTATCATCCAGTAATTAGCATGTATGATAATAATTCTAAGCAATACACACCACTCGAATGCAAAGAATATATAAAGTATCTTGGTATCATTATTCATTGCCACTTAAGTTGGAAGCATCACCTTGACTATAATGCATTAAAGATTAGTGAAAATGTTGGGATTATCTCAAAATTGCGATATTTTATTCCAAATCATACCGTACTAGATATATATAGGTCCTTAATTTTACCTTATCTTTCGTATGGACTGTCTGCATGGGGAAATGCTGCCAAGTTTCACATTAAGAAACTTCTTATATTACAAAAACGCGTTTTACGTCTGATGTATTTTAAATCATTTGATTATCATGCAATTCCCTTGTTCGTTTCTTCAAATTCTCTTCCTATTAATATGATGTATATCAAAGAATCTGCTAACGTGTTATACGATATATCAACCGGAGACTCGCCAACAACTCTTCAAAAAAACATATGAGGTTCATAATTATAATACAAGAGCGGCGAAGAAAGATAATTTTTATATCAAATATTCTCGCCTAGAGCTTCAGAAATGTTCGTTTTCTCGACTTGGTGCGGAAATTTGGAATAGTATTCACCAGGGCTTTCGCTCAAAAAGTAAAAAGATATTTAAACACAAAATGTGCCAGGCCCTCTTTACAATTCTTACAACTGAGAATCACTATGTTGATGTGCCCATTATAGTAGCAAGATTGCCAGTTGTAACTATGATGGTTTAAATTACTTTAGATCCTTTGAGATAGAACACTAGATAAGGATGTTTCAGTCGCTTAGCCTTTTCTCTGTAATGCTAGATCTGTAATACTGTATTTAAAATTACAATGTTTTTCATAATCAATTAACTTTATATACTTTCCTTCACTTATTTGTAAAAATATTTTTCTAAACTTACTTACACTACCTACATTTAAATTCATTGCCTGCCACGACTAGCTTGGCTACTTGCAGGTAATGCAACGTATATTCTTTTTTGTAAATTTTTGTAAACATTAAATCATTATAATAATTCCACACATAGAACAATAGGAATGAGACTGGCGGATGTAAATGAGGAAAATAAGGATGAAGTTTGGACAAGAATCTACGGATATCCACTAAGCAGTTTTATTTCCGGATTCTAAATTTAAGGTTGGGGATCATGTCAGGGTGGAAATAAAGCACAAGACCTTTGAAAAGGGATATGAACCCAATTTTGACAACGAAGTATACGTCGTTACAGCGGTGTTCCGAGGAGATCCCAACATGTACAGCCTTAAGGATCCGGAGGATGGGGAGGACATTCTGGGAAGGTATTATGAACAAGAATTATCTTTAGACTTAAATAAAAATGGAGGATAACATAGAGCTGGATAACCTTAACCAACCGGACGGAGCCGAAGGGGGTGAGGACGGGACAGTTATTGATGATACACCTATTGACAAGGATGACTTTCTTTCAGGATTAGATGGACTAGACGATTAAAAACCTCCAGTTTCCGTGAGAAAAACAGGGATGATAAGTACGCAAAAAGAAAAAGGCAGTTAAATGAAGTAAGCACATATGGAAAATTTGACGACATAAAGGTAGAATATGTTAGGAGGCTCTTCCAAACTGAGTACCGAATAGATCCGGCCGACGGACAAAACTCTAAGGAACTTATCTCTAGTTTAGACATCACCAAACATAAGCTAACATTCAACGGAACCGATGTCGCATACGTTGACACGGGTGGTAACTTCAGAATGTCTAATGAAAAGAAAACTGCCACATCATCAAGAAGATTCCTTAATTTATACGAAAAAGCACTCGCCGAACACAAGGATAAAGCCAAAAGTGTAGTTGAAGAGGAAACAGGTGGAGAGGCATCAGGAGTAAACGCGGAAGAGATTTTCGAAGACGCTGGGAAAGAATTCCGCCAGGAAGTCATCAACGCAGGCGACAACCTTGTGGAACACGCAAGGGAGTTAGGGGAAAGGGGAAAAATAACCACACAGGAGAGGAGGAAATTTGCGGGAGTAACCGCTCCCAAAGGACCCCCCGAAGTCAGAATTAAAGCCTTAAGGGAACAGAAGAAAGTATTCGAAACCAATATAGAACTCGAAACAGACCCCGAAAGACGACAGATTATGCAAGAGGGCAGGGATGTTGCCAAACAGGGTATAGATAACGCCAACCTAGAGATGGGTCAGTAACCCGAAACGGAGGAGGGAAAACACAGGTATAGGGAAATAGTAAGAGAAAATATCAGGACAAAATTCGAAAGATTCCGCAAATGGGCAAAGGAAAACCTAGGCGCTCTAGCCGCCATTGCCATTTCTATCGCTGGAATTATCACTACAGTCGTAGTGGCAGGAAAGAAAACCATCGTAGGAGCCTCCAAAGGATTAGGAGCCGTAGAAAAAGCATTGGCTGGACTTGCAAAATCCGCACTGCCAATCCTAGTACCTATCCTAAATTTACTAAGTACTATCCTAAGCTGGGGAGCTAAAGGTCTCGTCTTCTTTGCTCAGAACCTATGGATCGTAGCAATCCTAATTGCTGGGGCTATATATAAATACCTACAATGTAAACGAAAGAAATAAAGTTATACTATAATAAAAACATAATGGACCGAACAACTGAACTTATGCCTAATTTCCGACGCATGAACAGGACGGAAATCACTG
>CACRXK020013553.1:0-13932 GCA_902702795.2 Paramuricea clavata
CTACTAGACTGTACTAATGATTGGTATGTAAATCTAGACAGAAAAATGTTTAACCTAGTAGTTTTAATTGATTTGAAGAAAGCCTTTGATACTGTTGATCAGCAAATTCTGCTGAACAAATTAGAGCTCTATGGAATAAAAGAACAAGCTCTAACTTTGCTCAAATCCTATCTCACAAACAGAAACCAGAAGTGCCAAATAAAAAACTCATTTTCATCTGAGCGCTTGATTAAATGTGGTGTACCACAAGGCTCTATATTAGGGCCATTATTCTTTTTGTTGTATACATCAATGATTTGCCACATTGTCTAAACAAAACAAAACCGCGGTTGTTTGCTGACGACACAAATTTGACTGCTTCAGCAAATTCTATGACTGACCTAGAGACTGCAGTAAATTCTGATTTAGAGAACCTTAGAAAATGGTTAATAATAAACTTAGCCTCAATGTAGCTAAGACAGAGTTTATGTTGATTGGCTCTAAACCTATGATCAAAAATATTTTTGATTCTTGCCCAAATGTTTACATTGAAAATATACAAATTAAACAAGTTCATGAATGCAAAACTCTAGGAGTAACAATTGACCAGCATTTATCTTGGAAAAGTAATACCGAAAATATTTGCAAAAAAGTTACAGCAGGAATCTCTGCTATTCGTCGGATCAAACCATTTGTTGATCAAGATACACTTATTTTGATGTATAACACTATTGTTCGTCCGTACTTTGACTACTGCTGTGAAGTATGGGATGTATTTGGCGAAACTCAATCAAAACGACTGCAAAAACTGCAAAATAGAGCGGCAAGAATTATTCTGAATATAAGCAATGACGTAGATTATACGATTGCGTTACGTACTTTGGGCTGGGAGCCACTCCAAACTGAAAGGAAGAAAACTAAAGCACGAATGATGCATAAGTTATTAAACAAAATGGGCCCAAAATCACTCACAAATCTATTTTCGTTTAAGAGTGAGAAAACTAATTACCACCTTCGGGATGTCTCAAGTGGTCTTTATTTACCAAAACCACGTACAAATAGCATGAAAAATAGTTTTATGTACGACGGAGCAAACATTTGGAATTCTATACCAAAAGAAATTAGGGAAAGTAAGTCACTTTCTTCCTTTCGAAATAAAATCGCTGCTCACATTAGTGCTTGGTAACCTTTGTAAATATAACTTAATTACCTGTAAATAGCTCAAAACATTTATTATATCTTTTAAATTTATATATTACTGTAATAGCTTAGCTTATCCTTATCATATTCTGCATGTAAAATAATTTTCTGGCACACGCCCCCCGTGGAAATCAGCTACGGTTGACGGGGTCAGCGTGGATAAATAAAGTTCTACTACTACTATTATTCCATTGGACATCTTGCATAGGTATTGGACATGTCTCAAGGAACGAGAAGAGAACACTCGTAGAAAACTGTTTAACGCACGGGGGGAAGACGTTAGAATAAAGGGATGCGTTTATTGCGGGGACACTGGCCATAAAGCAATACAATGTGAGAAAATCGTTGAGACAAGCGAGCGTAAGAAAATTCTCGCAAGAAAGGGGTTATGTCATTACAGAACCTTTTATGGGAAATCCTCGTTCGATCACGATTTTATCCTGTCCTGTTAACGAGTGACATTGAAAAGGCATTTCTTCAAGTGCGAATAAAAGCCGAAGAACGAGACGTCCTGCGGTTCCTGTGACAGAATCCTGAAAGTGATGATGTAACGGTTTATCGGTTCACTCGAGCATTATTTGGTTTGACCTGTTCTCCGTTTTTACTTGGAGGAGTCATCAACGAGCATTTAAAGCACTGGGAAACCAAATATCCGGAATTGGTAAAGGAAATTCGTGACAATTTGTACGTTGATGATTTAATTACAGGGGGAGAGAACGCGCAATCGGTGAGAACGAAGAGATTGCAGGCAGTCGAGGTGTTCAAGGACGCAAAATTCAACCTTCACAAGTGGCACTCGTCCCACTCGGACGATTCCACTTTGGAAAGCCACGACCTGCCAAGCCCATTCGAAGATTTGACTTACGCTAAGCAACAGCTCGGACCACACAAATGCGAGACGAAAATCTTAGGACTTTCGTGGAATAAAACAGAAGATACCTTAACCATTCCTACCTCGCCCCAAAAGAACATATCTACGAAACGTGAAGCCCTATCGGAACTCGCTAAGGTTTACGATCCACTCGGTTTAGTGTCTCCATCTACGCTAATTGCAAAGATGCTGTATCGTGAGATGTGCGAAGCGAAGCTTCCGTGGGATGGCGAGCTTAACGAGCGATTCAAACAACGGTGGGAAGAATGGGGAGCGCTCATTTCAGAGAAATTCACCATACCTCGCACCTTGGCCCCATCCCACCAACGTATTTCAGCCATTGCCCTCCACGCCTTCGGCGATGCGAGTAAGTCTGGTGTGTCGCCAGCCGTGCATGCAGTGGTGCAGCAAGGGGAGATCAAAACTCAAGGTTTAGTTTGTGCAAAGTCACGTTTGGCGAAGCAAAATCTTACGATCCCTCGCCTCGAGCTTGTTGCAGCGCACATGGCCGCTAATCTTGTGTCAAATGTCGAAAAGGTTATCAGCAACTGTGACGAGATCGAAACCCATTGTTGGAGTGACTCTACCGTCGCCCTTCATTGGATTAACGGAAGCGGAGAATACCGTCAATTCGTATCTAATCGTGTAAGGAAGATTCAAGATCACGGTCACATTCAATGGCATTATGTACCGACAAAGGAAAACCCTGCGGACATCGGTAGTCGCGGTGGAAGTACGGTCAACAACGACATCTGGGTAAACGGTCCAGAATGGTTATGTGACCCGAACAAATGGCCTACGCCTGCAGTTATCGAATCCACTCCAATATCGAGCACCGAAGCGAAAGCTGTGAAAAGAATTCTCGGCACAACAACGGCGATAGATGGAGATAGAATGAATGACCTCCTCGAAGCCTACAGCTTACGTAAGATCCTTCGAGTCGGAGCGTGAATAAGACGGTTTATCACAAATTCGAAGTGCCCTATCGATGAGCGCGAAACCGGCCCCCTTAAGACAAGTGAAATCCAACATCAGTATCTATGGTGGACCCTAAGAACACAGCAAGATGCCATGACTAGCGACGAATTCGACACTGTGAGAATTCAGTTAAATCTGCAACCCAACCCGGAAGGGATCCTCGAATGCCGTGGAAGAATCGAAGGAGATTATCCTGTATTCCTTCCCCAAAATCAACCCTTTACCCGCAAGCTGATCGAAGATGCCCATCTTTCAACACTTCACGGTGGGGTTAGTATGACGATGGCCAAAGTCAGAGATACGTATTGGGTTCCCAAACTGCGACAGCTGGTGAAAAGAGTGCGAAGCGATTGTTGGGGTTGTAAACGGTTTAGAGTGAAATCGTACGAAAACCCTCCACCTGGAAGTCTGCCAGTTACCCGAACGCAGGGCTCCACGCCATTTGAAGTTATCGGTGTCGATTTTGCCGGTCCGATTCGGTATCGGACAAAAGGGAAAGCAACGAAGAAGGCGTACCTCGTCCTGTATGGGTGCAGTCTAGTCAGGGCTGTACATCTTGAAGTGCTTCATTCCATGGAATTAAACGAGTTCCTCTCGAGTCTCAAGCGGTTTATAGCACGACGCGGACGACCAAAACTAATCTATTCCGACAATGGTTCTACATTCAAGGCAGCGGAGAAATGGTTGGAACGTGTCCAGCGTGAGGAAAAGTTGAATTCATTCCTTTCTGACCGAATGATTGAATGGAAATTCAATTTGAGTCGAGCGCCCTGGTGGGGAGGGCAGTTTGAACGGCTCATTGGGTTGTTCAAACGTGCCTTTCACAAAATCATCGGTAATGGTACCCTTACGTTTGAAGAATTGGAGGATGTTGTCCTAGACGTCGAGGTGGCTCTCAACAATCGCCCTTTGACTTACCTCGAGGATGATGTCGAGCTTCCAGTCTTAACGCCCAACTCTATGTTGAATATCAACCCAGCAAGTCAATTACCTGAACTAAAAGCGAAATATTTGGAAGAAAGTGATCTTCGGAAGCGGGCGAAATTTTTGAAAACATGCAAGCGAGCTATGTGGCGACGTTGGTCTCGCGAGTACGTAAGAAGTTTACGCGAACGTCATGTCAACGCAGCGGGGAAACAAGCGACATGCCCAAGAAAAGGATCGGCGGTTATTGTGCAGGGCGAAAACAAAAATCGGAACACATGGAAACTCGGGGTAGTCTCGGAGCTGATTAAAGGTAAAGATGGCGTCGTGCGGGGAGCCAAGTTACGAACAGTCAATGGAGAGTTGGAGCGTGCAGTGCAGCATTTGTACCCCCTCGAGTTGACCTGCGACGAAACTAATTTCCGAAAACCCAACCCAACAGCACCCTCTTTCCAACCTAGAGCCGCCAGAGACGCAGCAGTTGCAGCAAGACTGCGAATACAGACCACAATAGCAGATGATGAGAATGAGTTTTGACACCAAAGCAAACGTTAAAATAGTATATACATGCATGAGAACATTTATTTGATTAATTAATTAACTTTATATGTTTGTTTAGCAAATAATTACAACAAAGTCAGTCTCAAATGGACATATATCTCCTCATGGAGCTATATGGGGGAGTGTGTTGGAAACTGACAGATTAAGTAATTTGAGTATAGGGATTAATTATAGGGTAAATTATGTGACGTCATTTAATCAAAACGAGGGAATAGTGTTAGTGTGACAGTGACTACGAAGCGAAAAGTGTGATTCATTGTGAACGTGTGATTCATATATTATATTAAAGTTTATTATTTGAACTTGTGACTTGTCGAGGACAACGTAGTTTTGGAGGCGAAACATTCTCGACACAGCTATTCGAGATTTTACAGCTATTCGAGATTTTACTGCTATTCAAGATTTTACAACCATTCGAGATTTTACAACCATTCGAGATTTTACAACCATTCGAGACTTCAATGCTGTCTTCAAACTTATTCGTTATATCTACAAAACTCCCCATGAAAATACCTGTCTTAATTCTTAATTATTGCCTCCCTTGAATTTCATTTCGTCTATAATATTATAACTAGAAAATACATGCATGCAGCAACCCCTCGCCTTTCAGTTAATAGATGAAGAATAAAAACTCCACATAAAGTATTAAGATCTTAATAAACAAACACTGAAAAACACAACTGATGCGCTAGCTTGATAATGAACGATAATGAACAATAACATTCACTGCAATTTCATGCATCTTGCATTACAGTGACTATCATGCAGTTAAGAATGGCTTAAAAATTTCGCTGATATGAATAAAACCGACAACACAAAGCAAGTACGGCATGGAATTTTACTACTGAAATGTGTACACTTACCCAAACCGGCACAACAACGATCAGTTAAATTATCAAAGACATCAACATCAAAACAATTATTATACGATCTTTGTTTCACGGTTGAACAGTCACTAATTCATGAAACTGCAAGCTTATTTCCAGTTAAAATCGAGAAAAAAACCGTGATGTACTTTTGTAAACTTTTTAACGAAATTTAAAACAAAAAATTGCTGTAAAACAGCAAAATACGTCCTTTCAAAATGAAAAACAATTACTTAGACAGAGCTTGTACTCGCGCATGCCCATAACGTCGAAAACCATCCATGACATACTATAGATGCGTTATCCAGTCTTAGTACAGATCAGTGATAAATATACAAAGACTAACCTTCGGGTTTAAGAATGCTGCCCCATTTGCAATTGCCTCCAGAGGTGCCGGTCCTTCATAAGGAAAGCCAAGGCCAACAAAAACCTACAGTACACAACATATAATTTCATAATTAATATTATGACGGCCTTAAAGGCCATGTTACACGGTTGCAACTTGCAATGCAATTCTACCCTTGAGAGATGTTAATTAGTGAAATCAGTGAAGAATTTTCGATATGTTGAGAAAACATCAGCGGAGTGTAATGAAGACTCGTATTTGGCAATTTTACATCTCTCAAGAGTAGAATTGCATTCCAAGTTGCAAGAAAAATTGCACCGTGTAGTGTAACATGGCCTTTACAAAATGGAGGACAACTTTGCACCAGTGCTTTGCACTCCGCTATGTTTTCACATACCCGGGTATAATTAGCCGTGTGGAATTAGTACCCTCGCACGGCGCCGGACATCCTCGGCATCCTTCCGTAAGATGTTCGGACTAGCGGTATGGCTTACCAATCTGTGCTTCACATCACATTTTAACCCAAAGAAATCTCTGGTAAAAACCCCAACAACCCCCTGATCTGATCCGTCCCATAATCCACCTGTGGCTTATTTAACCCTGAGATGAAATGGGCGGGTGTAAGGGTGGTAATAATATATTTCTCCCTTCTTTCCTCATATAACCTAAATTATACCTGCAGGCTGGAACAGCCCTAGTATAATTCGAATTATATTTCGGGAACTCCGGTCGAAATATATGAGAATACTAGCGGTAGAGTTTAACACTACAATGGTGAACCGCCAAAAAGAACTTTATTATTTAGCTCTGTAGATACAATAAGTCTAAAGACTTGTTTACAATTAGTTTAACACAACACGACCAAAGTTTGGTGTTGATACCATTGGTCTATAATAAAATTGTCTGAAAGTCGATTCCTTATTCCAGTCAGCCGGCTATCTTTAAGATCTCCTCTAACGGAACTGACCCCATTAGCAGCAGCTGATGTTGCTGCTCCTCTTACTGAATGTGCTTTGAAAATCTCAGTGTCTATCCCAGCCTGGCCCAGCAGTGAGCGAATCCAGCGGGCTAGTGTTGATGGAGTAACTGGTTTGTGAGGTTTAATAAATGAAAGAAACAACTTATTGGGATGGTCCTTCATAATTCTTCTAAATTCAGCCGTCATTGAGATGTTTTGTTGGAAACAAGCTACCGGACATAACCTTTTGTCATCTGAGAAACAAGTATAAAACGCAGGAACGGTTTCATCTACACGAGTTGTCTTTGTAGTAAATAAGGTGAAAGTTAAGTCTTCTGGGGATAACTTGTAATCATTAAGGTCCAAATTTGAGAGAGAGGAGACTCTCTTAGGGCATGTCAAGGCAAAGAGAGTTGCCAACTTTAGGGAAAGCTGTTTCAATTTAAGAGTGGCGTTGTCTCTCATTTGCTTAAAGTACGCTGTTACCGTATGAACGAGTCCGCCAAAAATGTAAGGACGTCGCTCAAAGTTGATGAAATTGGATTAATTTGCCTTGTAGAACACCAGCGGCTCCAACGCTGCCAGCTAGATTCGTAGGTTTTTCGTGTGGAACTACGAGTGGCTGAAATGAGTAGTTTGCTAACGTGTTCAGGAAGGCCCTCTGCCTGGTAACGTCGTTCGAGATGTGAAATACGCCCAAATGTAGACGTGGGTACATCGGGTGAATCAAGGAAGGGTCGGTTGGATCCTTCAAGAGATGTTTGTTGTTTGGTAGCAGGACAGGTTGCTGTACAAGAAGACTGAGTAACAGAGGCCACCAAGGCTGAGCTTGCCAAATTGGAGCTATCAAGAGAATCTCTGTCTGGTCCGACAAGACTTTTTTGAGGACCATGGGGACCAAGTAGAAGGGAGGGAAAGCATATCCCGCAAGTCCCTTCCAGCTCACCGTGAAGGCATCCCAATGGTGAGCCTCTGGGTCTGGTCTCCAGCTGATGTAATTTGTTAGTTGTCGTGTTAGACGAGAGGCGAAGAGATCCGTCCGACAGTTCTTCAGGAACGGTTTTATAGTTTTGGGATCGATCATCCAGTCGCTGTTGTCCAGAAACTGCCTGGATTCGAGGTCTGCGTGAATGTTGAGCTTCCCTGGAAGGTGGTGGGCTATGACAAATAGGTCCCTCTGATTGCACCAATCCCACAGTTCTAATGTCAGCTCTAGTAATTGCAATGAGTGGGTGCCCCCCTTGTGATTTATGTAAGCAACCGAGGTGGACTTGTCCATGTTCAGTGACACTGTCATTGAACGATGGTTCTTCAAGAGGGACTTTAGACTTAGAAAGGCAGCTTTGAGTTCGAGAATATTGATGTGTAACAACCTCTCGGTGGCAGACCATTTTCCGTTGGTTTGGTAACTGCTGGTGACTGCCCCCCCCCCACCCCTGTTTCGAGGCATCGGAAAATATCGTTACATCCGGGGGAGGCACCGTAATTGGGCTGCCATTGATTGTCATAATATTCTGAAACCACCATTGGATTTCCGCTTTCTGTTTGCCTGGAAGTTGAATTCTCGTCTCGTAATTGTGATCTGAAGTGTGTAGGTTGCGAATAAGCAGAGCTTGAAGAAAACGAAAGTGAAGAGGAGCCTTTCAGATTGCTGGACGGTAAGATTCTAGTAACCCCAACAGTTGAGTTATGCTCCTTAATGCAGGTTTCTCGATTTTCAGGGTTTGACGACACAATGTTTGCAGTTTGTTTATCTTTTCCTGGGGTAGCAAAATCATCATTGTGTTCGAATTGATAATGAAACCCAGGAATTGGATCACCTGAGTAGGAGTCATGATGGACTTCTCCTTGTTTATGATGAAACCAAGGGACTCCAATAACTCTATTGCCATTACCGTGAACTGGCTTGTCTCTTCCGGAGATGCTCCGATAATTAACATATCGTCCAGGTAAATTACCAGACGGACCCCTCGCTTCCGTAAGTAGCTCGCTACTGGTTTCATTAACCGAGTGAAGATCATTGGAGCTATGTTTAGGCCGAAGGGGAGTGCTTTGAACTGATAGGTTTTGGTTTTCCAGCAGAACCGAAGGTATTTTTGTGATTGAGGATGAATTGCAACCGAAAGATATGCATCCTTTAGGTCCAATTTTGTCATGTAGTGCCCTGTTGTAGGAGGGTTTTTATCGAGGAAAGATGTTCCATCTGGAAATGTTGTATTTCTATGTACTGATTCAATGAGCTTAGGTCTATAACCGGTCTCATACCGCCGTCCTTTTTGGGAACTAGGAACATGCGACAGAAATAAGCGTCTTTGGCAAAGGGGACTTCGCAAATTGCCCCTTTCGTTAGAAGGTCTGACACCTCCTTGTCCATAAGTGTTTCTGACTCTGAACGGACTTGAGTCATTGGTGCAGTTTTTTGAACAGGAACGCAACGAAAAGGAATTTTTAAACCGGAAACAACATCTAGAATAAATGGGTCTGCTGTCAGACCCTGCCACTGTTCGAAGTGGTGTGGTAATTTGGCGGCCGTTGGAAACGAGACTGGGGGGGGGGTACAAAAAACCCGACCCCTCTTGTTTTGAGTTTTGTATTTAGTAGACTGAGAGAAACTTCTGCTTGGTTGTTTCGGGTCTTGGTTATAAATTTTGGGGGCCGTAGGCGCCAGATTTTTTGCCAAACCGAGGTCGTTGTCAGAAAAAAAAATTTCAATCCCTCATCTCAAACCCTCTGTTATATTATTTCTGCAGTGCCTCCCCCCCCAGAAATTGAGAGCCAGCTACGGGCTTGGCCATACCGCTAGTATTCTCATATATTTCGACCGGAGTTCCCGAAATATAATTGTCGTTGCAAAGCAATGATGTTTGAATTACATGAAGTAGAAGGCATGATATTATCAAAAATATAAAAATCAGCTAATTTTGATCCTTTTATGACTTTGTCTGCGAAATGTTGTGATTTATATGCGATATTGGTTGATGACAAGGTATTTATAAAACACAATCCTGAATCGTACTTTTCTGCCCCCTGTGGCTTACGTAGCTGTAGGCTTGCGTAGCTGTAGGCTTGCGTAGCTTTCCGTTCGTTCCATTTTGATACGCTGAGTACGAATTCACTTGTTGTCACTCGCACAGACCCGCAGTTTTTTTGTATTTTACGATCAAACATCAACATTTTTTATTAAAATTTCCGCCATTTTGTTCAGGAAACTTCATATTATATACAGTTATTGTACTAGTCCAAGTCTCTTAGCAAGGGGGTTGCACGCGGTATTACGCAGTTTATTATCACAGCGTTGCCACTCGTAGTGAAATTTCACTATTTGTAGTGAAATCAGTTCGAGCGTAGTGATGTAGTGAAGGAAATTTGAAATTGCTGAAATGTAGTGAAATGCTGAATTGCTGATGAAAATTTTAAATAAACCTTGCTGAAAAGTTTAATTGCTGAAAAGTTTAAGGAAAATATTAACTTGGCAGACAAACAAACAATTAATTTTTACATATTAGACATCTTCCCGTACTCATAAAGAAAAAATGAAAAACAATGGCACCTGTTCCCCCCGTGCCACAGACAAATTAGCGCGAGTTACCGGGGGCCCAGACATTAGTATCCAGTTTCACGTCAGCACGAGGCCATTGAGCTACATTATTTTAGTTAATTTATTGATTTTATTCAACTCTGAATTTGCAAATATGGCATCGACAACAAACAACATTGAGACGGACGAATATTCTGAAGACCAGCAGCACGTGGAACCGGGGCAAGGGTTATCGAATTCGAAGAAGGCAAAAACTTGGAGAATGCAGAATTTTTCCGATTCGTGGCCAGGTCAAAAACAAAATTGTAAAATTGTTTATTTTTTGTTGGTCTGTTACATTATCTGTTATTCTGTTAATAAAAAGACACTTACTGGTTTGTTATCATTTAGCGATCGATATCAGGTCAAAATCTAACAAAAACCTGCCATGTAGTCACTAGTGAAATTTGCGGCGAAATAGAACAGCTGAACAGGGTGGACTTTCGTCTACGCATGCGCGAGAAACGTAAGCGTGGAGTGCACGTGAGCGCGGGTTAATCGCGTGACTGAATTATAAAAACAAACATCAAATTTGCCAAAACTACTCGTGTTATGAAGTCGTTTTCTTGTTTCTTTAGTGTTTCTACGCTCACAATTTTAAGCATTTCCAACTTAGAAGTGTTTGCTTTGGAATAAGAACGTGAAAGTAGAAATAAAAACTTTGTTACAGCAGTTTAATTTCGCAGTGCAAATATGCCTGTTTTTAATATGTATATTCTTTTCGAAGTGAGATATACAAGTGCAAATTGACCTTCTTTAAATTCGTACTTGCCCTATTTTTCACTCCATAAAACTTACTTTTATCCCTGGAGAAACTATTTGACTCTAAAAATAAGCTTGAATTTTTGTGGTGATATAGGCTCATTTCTTTGCAAACAGTGATTTAGTACTCGGTAGTGTAGTTGTTGTTTATGAACAAAAGTCTAAAATGAATTCAACGTCCGTCAAAAAAAAAGGAGTCGCGCTTATTACTACTCTGTAGAGGATAGACAATTAATTTAATTCACTAGGAACCCATTCTACAATATAAACTAGAAATCGGCCAACAAATTGCTACGAAATACTACAATGAAAATAGGGTCTCTGAACTACCAATTTCACCAAACGGTCAAGTTTCTCTGCAAAGATCGCCCCTTTGCCCAATTTTCCTCGAGTAGATCATCGTGTTTTTAAGTCAAGGATTATGTATACTTTAACATGAAAGAATAAAAAAAGTGGTGATAAAGGGTAGATTTTGAATAAAATACGAATATCTGTATACAAGATCTGAGCGTTATTATGAAGCACTCGATACTTTTTCCAACAACAGATTGCGATTATTTTTTTACAAAATTAAAAATATTCACACATTAAAGATATGAAAATGTAGCTTGCATTACAAAGAAATGTTGGCTTACCTAAGTTATACCTTACACGTCGATTAAAATCAAGTAAAGCCCTTTCAAAGACGCGTGTCACATTAAACTACAGGTCACATGGCGGTAGAGAACTCGACGAAGTATTCAGGATATTTCATAGCCAGTTTAAACCCTGCTGTGCACTATTCCTGTGAATTATGATGCCCAACACACCGGGTAACAAAATTTACCACTTTGTTCGGCTGTTTCAAGTACACTTTTAAGATACAAGGTCCGATTATATCATGTTCTTCGAAGCATCTGCTCAAAACAGTCCAACATAAATGTCGCCACTCATCTTCTTCGTATGAAAATATAAGTTTTCCTTTCAATTGCTTTGCTTTAAAAACAGTCATTAGGTTGTTGAAGAGTTAGCCTGCAAGTTCCAACGAAAAAAACCCCGATGCTTTCAAAAACCAGTGAATCACAATGCTGTAAACTTCAACATCCTTAGAAATTGTTAGCAAAACATCGAAAAGCAAAATTTGCGGGAAAAAGCTCACGAGCCCGCACTATTTTCATGCAGCGTCGACGAAAGTCCACCCTGTTGAACAGCTGAACAGGGTGGACTCATTGAACTAAAAATAACAATGCTGTTATTTTTAGTTCAATGGGTGGACTTTCGTCTACGCTGCATAAAAATAGTGCGGGCTCGTGAGCTTTTTCCCGCAAATTCTGTTTTTCGATGTTTGGCTTACAATTTCTAAGGATGTTGAAGTTTGCTGCATTGTGATTCACTGGTTTTTGAAAGCAATGGGGTAATCTTTGTTGGAAGTTATATACTAACTCTTCAACAACCTAATGACTGTTTTTAAAGCAAAGCAATTGAAAGGAAAACTTATATTTTCATACGAAGAAGATGAGTGGCGATATTTATGTTGTACTGTTTTGAGAAGATGCTTCGAAGAACATGATATGATCGGACCTTGTATTTTAAAAGTGTACTTGGAACAGCCGAACAAAGTGGTAAATTGTGTTACCCGGTGTGTTGGGCATCATAATTCACATGAATAGTACACAGTGGCGTTTGAACTGGCTATGAAATATCGTGAATACTTCGTCGAGTTTTCTACCGCCATGTGACCTGTAGTTTAATGTGGCACGCGTCTTTGAAAGGGCTTTACTTGACTTTAATCGACGTGGAAGGTATAACTTAGGTAAGCCAACATTTCTTTGTAATGCAAGCTACATTTTCATATCTTTAATGTGTGAATATTTTTAATTTTGTAAAAAATAAGCGCCATATGTTGTTGGAGAAAGTATCGAGTGCTTCATAATAACGCTCAGATCTTGCATACAGATATTCGTATTTTATTCAAAATCTACCCTTTATCACCACTTTTTTATTCTTTTATGTTAAAGTATACATAATCCTTGACTTAATAACACGATGATCTACTCGAGGAAAATTGGGCAAAGGGGCGATCTTTGCAGAGAAACTTGACCGTTCGGTGAAATTGGTAGTTCAGAGACCCTATTTTCATTTGTAGTATTTCGTGGCAATTTGTTGGCCGATTTCTAGTTTATATTGTAGAACGGGTTCCTAGTGAATTAAATTAATTGTCTATCCTCTACAGAGTAGTAATAAGCGCGACTCCTTTTTGTTGGCGGATTTTGAATTCATTTTAGACTTTTGTTCATAAACAACAACTACACTACCGAGTACTAAATCACTGTTTGCAAAGAAATGAGCCTATATCACCACAAAAATTCAAGCTTATTTTTAGAGTCAAATAGTTTCTCCATGGATAAAAGGAGTTTGTCTAATATGCGAGTTGCGAGTCTGCGAGTTGCGAGTCTGCGAGTTGCGAGTCTGCGAGTTGCGAGTCTGCGAGTTTACAGTGGGGATTTATTGCCTCGAAAACGCTCACTTAAAAGTGTAATTTTGTGTGCTTTTGACGAATTGATCTTATATTTTATACTTTGACGTTTCACTTTTTCGAATTTTTCAAATTATGGCGGGAAAATGACGTCATCCTTTTGGCGCCAATATTTTGTTTAAGTGTTAAGACTTCCTTAGTTAATTTTTCAAAAGTTAGATGTTGTGTAAATTTCAAAACCGAAAATATAATTGAATTATCTTGATTCGATCAAGAGTTATAACGGATGGAACGTTCAGATTTCGGCCATTTTGTTACAAAAAATAGCCCAAAATGGCCTAAATCTGAAAATTCCATCCTTTATAACTCTTGATTGAATTAAGATAATTCAATTATTGTCAGGGCCGTCGCGAGCGGGGGTGTGGTGTGTGTGTGTGTGTGTGTGTGTGTGTGTG